>JAOBYE010217767.1:0-17041 GCA_025403585.1 Parazoanthus swiftii | reverse complement strand
TAGTAGTAGTAGTAGTAGTAGTAGTAGTAGTAGTAGTAGTAGTAGTAGTAGTAGTAGTAGTAGCAGCAGTAGCAGTAATAACAATAATAATAGTTGCAGTGGTAGTAGTAGTAGTAGTACTATTTTTGTTGTATCAGTAATGGTAGTATAGTAATAGTAGTGGTAGGGGTAGTGGTAATGGTACCGGTAATGGTAATGGTAATGGTAATGGTAATGGTAATAGCAGTGGTAATGGTAGTGGTAGTGGTGTTAGTAGTAGTGGTAGTGCTAGCGAAAATTTTTATTACTATTAATAGTTGTAATAGAGCTCTTTGTAAAACCATAACTAGCGTTAAAACCAGCGTTACTGTTGGTTATTGCTAATACCAATAAATCAGTGGTGGCATCATAAATTCTTACGTTGACGACATTGATTACACAGAGTATGTGAATCTTTCTACAAAACGTGTAGACGGGCGGCTAAGTAATTCACAAACACTTGTCTCACCTGATGAAACAGTTCTGGTTTCAGTCTCGTTAGGACCGAATAAAGAATTCCTGAGAGTAACGGTGTGAAAATTCCCAATACAATGTAGGTGTTCTTTGAGCCAGACGATTTGTTTTTCTGGGAAATCTTTTTCTTGATTGCCTTAGCATTTAGACCTGTACTGGATGGCTTCTCGATTAAAGTCTTGCTGTCCTTTAGCCGTTGGGAGCTTTTTTGCTTGTTTTTCATTTCTGATTTAACAAGATCAAATAGAGATTGGTTAACCTTGATTAATTAAGCAACTGATACATAAACGTTTTTACAACTGATATATACAAACGAACTTCAGGCCTTTGTGAGGATTTGCATTGAATTGTCAAAGATTATCACAAGTGGAAAGTGGAGACCATTGAAAACGAGATAAAAGCTTTTCTTTCGACTTGATTTTACAAACGCAAAACGTAAGTTGTATTTGTCATAGAAAAGGACGCAGTTTTTTTTGAACGGTTTCTTTGTCGTTCAAGCTTTCATGAATGTCTGGATAACCATGCAGTTGACCCTGCTTTCAATTTGTGAGTTTTAGTTCGATATCGATTTTACTAAAAACTTACTCGATGGGGCGAGTGAAAAATCGGATGTTATTCGTTGTTTCTTGACCTATCACAGCGCTCAAAACTCGAACCTTTAAGATAAACCAAAAAAGATTCGAGTGTTAGTCAGAGGTTTCGAGATATCAATGAACTAGTAAGAAAAGTTAACGGGAGGTTAAAATCTCAAGGACTATTAATACATATTGAGTAAAGTAACACAGAAATTCTGACTTATTGATTGAAGTTTTTATTAGTTTTTGTCCCGTTCATTTTAGCTTTCTTTTGATGAGAACTCGCTTTTACTTGCTAATCGAATCGCTATAGAAATGCAACAAAATGGTTTGATTCTGAACGAAAAGCAACTAACTCCGAGTTTTGCGAATTACAAATTTTAGTTGTTTTAGTACATTATTTCAATTCGTTTTTTCCAATATTTTGGCCCTGTTGCTTGCTAAAGGTATGAAACTAAAGCCGTAAAAAATGTTGTATTCGGTCGGTTTTGATCAAAATTAAAATTCAGCTGAAGTCAAAAAGTACAAAAACTTGATGGTGGAAGTTTTTCTTCAAGATAGATATGATCACTGCCTATAATTTGCCTTATAACATCTACTGCAGTTATGCTTTCCTCGCGAGAACTAAGAACAGACTTTTTGTTGACGTTGTTCTGATCTACATATACGTCACTTAGTATTTAAACACTTGACCAAATCACGGGCAATATCGTTTGGTATTGCACGGCTCCTTCGCATGTTTATGATTGTGCCTCATGCACTTTTTGTATGATTTTACGGCAAGTTCGCCACAAGACGTTAAAACTTTCTTATTTTAATAATAATAATAATAATATCGCCAATATTTTTATAAATTTTGTTACTTCAATCTAAAACCTTGAGATCGGTTGTTCTCGATTTGTCCCGAGTGTTTAGGTCGATTTGAGCCATTGTGATATTTTAAAGGTTGTTCAAATCCTACTGAATTTCAATCTAAACACAACAAAAAAATCAGTCATCATTTTCAGGTGATATTGAGAGGTAAATAAAAATTTAAAGTCTGGCGACGTACTCTCTTTTTTTTTCTTCAAACCAGCAGGTTTTTGGAAAGATAACGCAAACATATTTTACTTCGACTTTGTACAGGAAATAGTTCGTTAAATATTCTGGCATAAACAAATCAAGTTTAACTAAAAACTGTATACTGTATTAAATCTTATAATTTCTTTTATTAACTAATGATCTAAGTGTCTATGAAGCCACATAAGTAATCGCGAAATGCTATATGTTTTTATTGACAGTGCAAAATCCGTGGTTTTTCCTTAATTTGGTTCCATTTCCTAACAAACTGTTGGCAACCAAGGTTTTTCTTGTTCTCTGTACAATTTCGCCCGAGCTCAGACAATGCGCGCTAGCAACAAAGCTTGCGAAGTGCGTACATCAAACATAAGCGTCTTTGGAAAGAACTTTTACCATCAATAGAATCCAGACTCTTGATAATCACAGTTCGTTGAGCTTATGAATGTAACTTACCTTTTATTGAATTTGCTTACACGGTTTCGATTGCCGTTTTTGGTAGCGTTGTTGTTGGTTTGACTGTTCCTTTACAATATGTTAAACATGTTTTTGTTCCTTTTCATTCCAGTACGGAAATGATATTTCAGAATTTAAGAACAATCTTTCAACAAGGACTTTTCATTGTTTTGAGTAATGACGTCAAGTTTCTATTGAGGAAATTGCGGATAGTTATAAAAAGCATCTAGTGAGGTTATAATTCTCTGCAACCCAATAACCTAATATTAGCCGATCACTTGCACGGCTCACCATGTACTGCTTTCCTATACAAATACAAAACAATTTTAGCAACTAACGGCGCACGTGCAGATTCATAATTACATGCAATTACGCATAAACATTTTTTGTTAAGTTTCTAGGTTTAATTATATGGGATGGAGAATTAGTTGCAAGCCAACCGTGATTTTTTAAGGAAACAAAAGCAAACGTTTTACAACCCAGGAACTGTTTATAGAAGTTTTGAACAATATTTGGCCTTAAATTCTACAACTGTTTACCGTTGCTACAACAGTTTAGTTTAGAGAACGTAAATTCTTTTCCAAGTTTTGGAAACATAATTCTGAAGACAAAAAACTGAGCAAACTGACTTTCAGAACATCCTTACACGTAATCTTGACACGAGTGATGCACGTCACTGTGACGTCGCAGACTCTGCAATAACACAAACAAAATCACCTATTTTCAACTGAGGAAAATCAGAGTTAGTTTCGTTTCATTTTACCTGGCTTATTTGGCGACAAGAACAATTTAGTTATAAATTCAGTCGAATGAATAATGTTGCAATGTCTATAAGCTTTAAATTAATTTGATTGTGACAGGTCCCTCGGGTCAAGGGCGGCCAAGTACCCCCATTTTTACAATGGCCGTTTTATGTCTTAAATTTCTGGCTTTTCGCGCGATAGTCCCGACCAGGTTTGTCCTCAAAAGTTGGTTATTGCGAACGCCCTTAGCAGACATAAACTCCATCTGTCAAGAAGTCCGTAACTGTTGGGTTTACCGTGAATGGAACGATAAGTCATCATTGCAAATTGAGGTTAAGCCTCCAGTTTTTAGCAATTTGGGACAATTTGTTAAAATCGACGTTTGTCTCTAAAAGTTGCCTTTTAAGTGACTCAGTTTTTGGAGGCTTTTTTAACTGATTGTGGAGGACATACGTCAAATTTTGCCCCTGTAGGTTTTGTATCCATCCGCTGTTCCTGGATGAGTCCGCTTTCTCCTCGAAAGTCTTCTCTTGTCGTCTCCGCTTTCGACACATGCCCCTCTCCCAAGCATGCGCAGAACAAAAGGGTTTTGCCGGTGGCCACAATTGACGTTTTTGAAGTTTCATCTTTTGTTTTATTTCAGAAATTAAATTATCCACCTGTTCACCCAACCTTGTTCTACACACGACTGTGTGGTTTTCTACGTAAATATGCGGACCGCGTCACGTCTCAGAAGACTGGGGAGAGCTTCACCCTCTGGCCCACAATCCTTTGTACAAAAAAAATGCGCCTTGCTATCTTGCTTGACTTACATTTTACATCACTTCAAACCGACAGAGTACTGTCATTCAGGCATACTGCTTTTAAAAGTTTTCTTCGGGAACGTTGAAATTCTAGGTAAACAAGTGTGACTTCATTCGATTTCAAAAATTGTTGTACTGAGAGGTCTGTAGTTTGAAAAATGTGTGCAAACTTTGGTGTTATAGTGACTATATTTCAAGACCTCCTATTCCGTTATCTTTCAAAAAACACCTCCCACCCTCCTCGAACAAGACACACCTGCGAACGAGAACTTACCAAACAAGAGATCATACAAACTTTGTTGTAGGCAGTTGCTTGAGCTTTATCGTTTATTTCTCGTTCTCCGGGTTAGGTACCAAGCGACAAGTTCAAATTGTGAATCGTTACAAATTTTATTTACAATCACGAGACACCAAACGCTTTGTTAATTACTGATTCATTGTCATACCCACAGCATATCAATTTAAACCAAAGTGTGAAGCAGGCTGAGCAAGTTCCAGTTGAACAAGTGGGTTGCCTTCTAAAAAGCCATTTTTAAAGTGCTAGGTGTTCATCGCAGACCGAAAGATTGAGCTAAGTTTTCAGTATTGTCATCCTAATTCTGTGATTTGGCCTTAGTTGAGTTGCTGCCTATGGTCTACAGTACACACGCCATGCAAATATACCTCCTAAATTAAATTGTATATATTCATATATTTTCTTTTCCGTAGTTATCCCTCGAGAGTCCTTCTTTACCGTTTTTATCCTTTTTAGCCCTCCATAACGTCCTTGTCTAACTATACCGTCCTCTTCTTTACCTTTACCATCCGTATACCTTCTTTACCGTCCTTATACGTTTTTTACTATTCGTATCCCTCCTCTAGCATCATTATCTCCCATTTAATTTCCTTATCCCTCCTTTACCATCCTTACCCCTCATTTACCACCCTTATTGGTCTAGGTTGCCGTTGTAATTTGTTTCTAAGCTAATAGACCGATACACAACCGATAGAAATACATTTATCTACACATAATTTATTAAAATGTTCGCAATCCCTTCAACATGCATTACCTTTTGCTTTAATCGATCCCTTTTTTGTCTGTTTTGATATTTTTAAATTTAAAAAATAAACTTTAACAAAAAGAAATGTCAACACATCAATGTGCCTAGTGAAACATTTTCGCTTTAGCTGCTGTCTACCGCGACTTTAAGTCTTCAACAGTAAAGAAAAGTCACCAAGCAAACCATCTTGAACATTTGCAACTGACTGAAAACAGCAAGCAAAACAAAAATAATACTCAGCAGTAACTCATTTCTTTTAAGCATTCTTTGAATCCTAACTGCCATACAGAAATACCCACTCCTTCTAGAGCTTTCGGTACAAAACACGGGAAAAGAACACCCCTCCCCCCCCCCCCATCTCCGTAGGAAGACATGTCGGAATAACGACTGCGCATGCGTACGAGGTATTAAGAGAAAAAAGCTGGCCAAATATCTAAGCTGACGTTTTGAAATCTAACTTTTAGAGCAAAAGTATGAAGGGTATAATTTTTTTTCGACCAAAAGTTATGCGACTGACTTTTCACAGTGGACGACGAAAAGCAAGAGAAGCAGAGCTCTTGTGATAAAATCCTTAACTTGTGTGTATATTTCCCCCCTTTTTGCAAGTTCACGCGCTTAGTTGGCGTTTTTCCGACATGTCCTATGGGTCACGTTAGAGCTAAATACACGTATGTGTATTTAGATATGTGGTCAAGCATTCTTTGCACGTGTCGTTAGTTTTCGCAAATTTAAAAACTCGAGTTCTGTCGCAAGCTAGAGAGAGTACTGGTTATTCTAAGTGATCTTTACCTTCGGTCTTTTAATTATTAATGTAGGATTACTGTGAGCTGTTTTTGAGATCAACTTGATGAAACCAACGCATAACCGCAAGGGATACCGGTTATCCGAGAAGACAAGCTTACGCTTTATTATGCAAATACTCAAGCATGAAGTAATGTTCGGGGCCTGGTTGTTCATAGCCAGCGCAGCTTTGGCGTTCTGGTTGGCTTTGCTTTTACCCTTCCCCGTCAACTAGAACGCCAAAGCTACGCTGGCTAGGCTGTTCAAAGGTTGGATAACTTTATCCAGATTTAGCGGATGAAGTATGCTTGTTGTTCAAACAAAATTAAGAACTTGTTAATTCTATCCGCTGGATAAAAGAAGCCACTCTTCGAATAGCCGGGTCC
Source organism: Parazoanthus swiftii (assembly GCA_025403585.1). Classification (NCBI taxonomy): domain Eukaryota; kingdom Metazoa; phylum Cnidaria; class Anthozoa; order Zoantharia; family Parazoanthidae; genus Parazoanthus; species Parazoanthus swiftii. Next base: position 10,710 of record JAOBYE010217767.1, on the reverse strand, counting down.
AGGATATTGTGAGAAAGCCACCAAAGGATTAGGGAGGGGAAGGGTGGGGGGGGGAGGACACAACTAGTATAGAAAATATACTACTGGACCCAGACATCTGATCAGGGAAATAACATTCCTCTTTGGATGGTTCCTCATATGTCCACCAGCTTCTTAGTGTTGCATTTACTGAGCTGAAAAAAAAGGCGAAAACAAACCTTACCAAAACGAAAACGTGAACCATGTAAGAGGAAAATATCGCGGGGCATATCGCAAACTAAATTCCCGCAAAAAGAACTGCCATTACAACAAAAACCCAATTTTTCCACTTTTGAAAATTTCAATTGCACCTGCATTTTCTCGACACAACGCAGCTGAAACACACTGCTTACTTAAGTTACCACTGAAATGCGCCTTACTATTGCGGAAGAATCGCACAACATGCAGTGCTGTGTTTGTTTAAACAGCTCCCGAGGCTTTGTCAGTTGCGTGTGAAAAATGTTCATTGTTGGGAAAAGAAAACTTATCACGCACTACTGCAGAAATGTCTTATCACTTGTTCCCTTTAATAGTGTGTAATAGTTACTACATAAGCCTTCTGTTCCAACAAAGGTTAGACAAATACATAAAACTTTGCCAAGTTTTTTTTGTTTCCTATAGCAAAAAGTTTCCTCAAACTGCAAAAATAAATTCCAGTCAGAAATTTTAGTTATCATAATCCGGAAAAATTTCTTTCCTCAATACATAAACATTGTCCAATCGCAAAAATTTCTTCCAGCAAAATTTTCCTCTTACACGGTAGGCCCTTTTTGTTGACCAGAGTTCTCCCAAAGGGCCGGCGACCGGCGATTTTCGCCGTATAGTCGACTTCAACACGCTGGCTACAAGATTCGTAGATTGTAGGATTCAACATTTTCCGTGGAACTGCATGCCTCCAAACCCCCTAGAAAGCTCGCGCCCTCAATGCTTTTTCTCCCCCTACTTTACCTTTGTCTCTCCTTACTATGTCTCGTTTGGGAGAACCCTGGTTGACGTTATTATTTGTTTACGTACTGACAATTGGAAATCCTAAAATGCTTGTACAAGAACAAGTGAACCATACAGTAAGGAAAAGTGATTTAGTGATTGGATTCGAAGTCAAATCAAGAAACTTTGTTGTATGAAACACTGGGAAATGTTGGGATTCCTCACCAATTAATTTGCTTAAATGTTGGCAAGCTTGAAATTCTGATTTCTCGGTGGTGTTTTTGTCAACATTAAAAAGATAATTAATCTTTGTATGTTTACTTCAACAATTTGTTTTTCCGAGTGACAAAGTTTACGTTTGTATTGATGTGAAAAAACATGTAAACAAAAATCGGCTTCTACCTTACTGTCTCACGAACTATGGTAGCCTGCGCGCAGGCTCTCCTTGCAGAATTGTTTCAGTAAGACGAGGGGGAAACGGGCACACTCCACATTCCCCTCGCCTCTTTCAGCGTTAGATTTTCTTTCTCCCAAAACTATATCCCGAAACCCGCAAGGAAGGCCTGCACGCAGGCTAGAATTGCGGTGAAATCATGCGCTTACATTATATTAAAATTTGTAACATATCATTTTATGCTTACCACGTCCACCATCGGAGAGTCGCACAATTCAATCAGATTTACCTGTCGAAGCACTCAGTATCGTCAGTAAAAGATAACGACAAATATCCCGACCTGTGTTTTCATGTGCACTCACTTTTTTTTTGCAAGAACCAGATAATGGATGAGGACAAGCAATAACTTTTTGGATATTTCAGTTTAAATTGTTCTTAAATCAAATGTTCTTACATCTTACAAAAAGGAAACTTAGAAATGGCAAGACATCCAAAGGACCCAGCCTGAGATCGTTCGTTTAATTGGGAAGATTTGAGTTTCAGCGTTGACGAAATGAAATTTGTTTGGGGAAGGAGGGGGAGAAAATGGACACTTAAGCATACATGTGCACCTTTCACTCTCATCTTACATATCCTGGGCGTTTTCTCCTTAAAAGGACTTGCATGTGTAGTTCAGAGTATTTTCTGTGCAACATTCCCCTCCCCTGATATTTTCTCGTCACACTTCCATCCCATTAGTACGGCAGATTTTACTTCTATTCATGATATTCAAGACAAAGGCTGTAACTTTCACGGCATTTCATTCAAGAGTTTTTGTATTCTAAACATAGAAATATTGCGACATCCCTAAGATATTTTATTCCCCATCTAAAACTGGCTAGTTCCATGCATACATGTAACTTCCATTACTCATGGCGGACTATTTCCACAGCACGCACCCTCCCTACAACTCTCTAGGTATCTCTTCCTCATACCCTCTTCCTGCTCTTTCATTCAGTGTCAAGGACTATAGTCCGTGACATTGAATGAAATTACTGCACGTTGTTCAGCTGATAACTACTACAGGATTCGTGCAGAATTTTTCAAACATTTTTCCTCGCTTTCGAGACTCTAGACTAGGTAACTGTTTTAGATAAACTGAACATATTACAGACTGTTGCCATTTCACGCAAAAGCCAAGATCTTAGATATTTGAACGACCTATGTTTTAGATAGATTTCGAGCATTTAGTACGTTTTCTCAAAAATAATATTTAGGCGTTATTTCTGCTACGGAGTAAAGCCCGAAAATCCAGACTTTTCGGGCATTTTTTAGATTTCCAGAGTTTGTATGAACCCAGTTATTGTATTCACATTTAATACACAAGACTCTTACCTCGGCTTTCGTCACCGGCGTGGTATGCAACATCAAGTCATTTACTGGAGCACTTAGTACTGTGGGTACTAGGGTGGGGCAACCCATTGATGCCTCCTGTGGCAGGCTAGGAGAGATGTTGCCAGGGGAGAAGGGATCGGGCTTGTCTGGTGGGGATAGCATCATTAGAAGCGGACTTGCCTGGGCTGTCACCTGACTGGTGACCAGACTTGACTTGGCGCCAGCCGGCGTTACCTCACAAAGCAATGGCCCGGCTGCCATTTGTTCTGCTTCTTCTTCTGCAGGTTTTGGCTCTTGTGAAGCAGAGGCATCAGACTCAAGCTGTGCTGCTTTAGTAGAACAGCTATCTGTGGTTGTGTGCATCCCAGGCTCTGATGATCCGGATGGAGCTGGACTTGTTGTGGTGCCCGATTCCTTCTCGCAAGCTGCGTTATTTGCTTGTGTTTCAACAGCCGGATTATCACTGAGCTCTGAAGGATTCTCGGGCATCTCCTTGGTCATTACAATGTCACAAGGTGCCTTGGTTTTCAATTTAGGCCCTGGGCTGATTTGAAATGGGACGGGGCTGTGTGAGAGACTTTGAAAGGAACTAGCACTCTTGTGACGAGCCTGGCTGTGTCCACTGCGAGTAGGAGTGGGGAGGAACGACCTGCGTTTCTTGCAGCTTGCACTCTGAGACGTCCGCATCAACACTGCAGCAACCGAGGAACGGATTGTTTCATTACAAATTTTGTTTATAAATGCATAAATGCAATATGAAGGCTGGTGTTCCAATTTGACTAAAATACATGTCTCAGTAAATAGAAGATATTGTGACATTAAAAGAACTGACATTGTTTTGCTTTTTGTTACATAAACAAGCACAGCTTCTGATTTAAATCTAATCATGAAGCTTTGTTCACGGGCTTAACGTTTATCAAATGAACCTTTTTTATAATCGAATTATGGATTATGGCAAACGAATCCTTCTTGTTGATGACATGATTTAGTTTTTTAAAACCTTTTCCGTTTTGTTCAGTCTAAAGAGCATCGATCCGTCCAATTTACTGCTCTTTTTGAACTTTATGTTTTTTTCTTCTGCTTTTTCTTTTTCTTCTTGTTTTGTACCGACTTAACTTAGTTTAAATCACTGGTTACTTGACTTGTTTAACCCCTACAGATGGTTTGTTCAAGTTGTCAGCACCCACTTAAAATTTATTATAATTTTTTCTTAATTTAAAATTATACAATTCTGGGTGATAAGAAAAAATACTTCTGTTGTTGTTGTTAATAGCAATTCACAAAAACTAGGTTGAGAATATTATACCGTCTAAAGCTGTGATCAGATTTCTTGACTTGTCAAGCATTTTCATCTCGTTCAATTTTCGTTAGTATTTTTTCTCAAAGACATCAGGGTTCCTTTCTAAACTAAAAAGCCATGCCGCTACGAAGGAAATAAGGCGGCTGCTTTGGAGGCTATGTTCACACTAGAGATGCAAACGCAAGCGCAATAAAAACAAGTGTGAATGTAACTTGACGCAAATGCAGACGCAAGAAAAAGGAAAGTTCCCCTTTTTTTGCCCACTCTTTGCGCTTGCTCTTTCTTCACAAATTTACAAGTGTGAATGGAAGCGTCTGCACTTGCAGCTGTAGGGTGAACACGCCTAAAATGTATTTGAAACTTCGTACGGCTCGTAATAAATCATTTTTTCTGTGCGCGTTGAAAAGTTATGCTGTCAGTATCAACATATCAATCAATTTGAAAACTTCAACGTATTGTTTTGTTAAAGTGCAAGGCACTACGATCAAATTTTAACATTGCTTAAAAGTAGACATACCAAATAAACAACTCCCAAACCCGTTTTGCAATACGAAACCTGAAAGCATCTGTTTCTGGGGTTTTTCCGTCCGCAATTATTCAAGTGCGAATCACCGTATCTCGCTGTGTTGAGCTAGAGTGAAATTGGCAGACATGACGTCAATAACTAATGAATGAACTATACATCTTGTGAACAAATCTTACCATTTGATTGTGGCGTTACGTTGCCATCTGGTGTGATGGGTCTTGTATCCTTAACATTCTTCGGTGTCGTGTTACAAGAAAGGGATGCATTCAGCCCTCCCTTGACTGGCATACCGGTTTTCCCACGCACTTTCCCTTGGGGTTTGACGCCTCCAGAACTGACACCACTTTCCCTCCTCTTCACGGGTGTGTCACCTGACCCACGTGGTCTGACATTACTTGAAGTAACAACCAAACTACTGTCTACCTTTTTTGAGGGTGTCCCTTGGCTTGACGCAGGCACGACCAGGTTACTGCGACGGCGTACCGGTGTGCCTTGTCTGGGGGTGCCACCTGACACGCGTGGTCCAGATTTCTTGGGTGTGGCACCTGATTGGCTTCTTGCTGAGCCACTGTTGACAGCATTCCCCATCCCTGGTCTCTGCAAGGCCTTCACCGGCTGCAGCTTGCTCTTCACTTTGTTCTTATCAGTTTCATTATGCCGCGCAAAGGCGGGCTTGGTGAACCCAATGGGTTTGAGGTTGGACTTCGTTACCAGTCCCTTGGGCTTCACAAAAGACGCGGAGCTTTTGCTGTTGCTGGCAGATGAGGATCGGACCACAGGAGGCCCAGTGCAACCTGACGAGCCTCTCGAAACGACATATGTCTCGTTAAGATTTGCCGGAAGTGACGAAGTGCTGGATGTTGAAGACACAGATGAAGAGGAACTTGTTCTTCGCCTTCTGCTCGCAAAGCTTCCTGGGGGAAGTAATCCACTTTGACCAGGCGCTAGTAACTGGGTTAATGTTTAAACCAATATTTAATTATGTGAGATATCAATTTCACCATTTAGTATCATAATTTAGTTTCATATTAGTGAGTCTATGCACAGGTCCATGTAAAGAAATGCAAACCAAACTTAGCAGTTCAAAATAACAAACATGTCTTTTCTCAAACTTCAATTTGGCTTTAGTTTTTTTTTACAAAAGTTGTTGACTTTACAGAGCACGATCAGCACAAGGGTATAACTACACCCAGACTGATAATTTAAACAGAAAACTCAAGTACTCCCAAGCATAAGAACATTCAGAGGGGAGGGGGGACCTAGGTTTTCCTCTACTCTACATGTATGCTGGTCAGGTGCAAGTACCACACATACCGTGTACCTATAGATACAGTCTTGGTAAGTTATAAAAGGTCTTTGACAGTCACCTTTGATACTTTCATCTCTTTGTGTTCAGAAATGGATGTGTCGCTAGCACTTGAGTTCTGCCTAGAATACAAGACAGACCTTCAAGAAGAAACAAACAAAGCATTAATTTAATTAAACCTAAAATTTATAAAAAAAAATACAACTGAATGATTTATATTATATTATTTGCTGTACATATTAACATCTCTGGCTTATCTTTTTTGAATTTAATTTTCTAGAGCAAAGTATGTAATGGTGTGAACTTACGTCTCTGGCTTGCTTGTCTTGCCTTGTTTTTTTGGAGATCCAGTAACCATGACTGATTTTGAGTCCTGGGATTTAGAATAAATCAATATCAAACCTGTATCTGTTTTGTCCACTATTATTATTTTGAAATCCCTCATGGCTAAGCAAGCTTGAAACGAGGCTTGTAAACGTTTGAAGAGGTTAGTGCAACAATGGCCTAAGTGACATTTTGAAAGCAAACATCATAAACTTTAAATACTGTAACTAATTCATGCTAGTTTTGAAACCCATGTTAAGGCATGAGAAAACAATTTGAGTGTTTCCAATACCTGCTACACTAGGTTTTAAAGACTGTACTGGTACATCATGAGATTAACACACACTTTCTTAGCTATGCTAGCCTCCAATGCAGCTGCCGTATTTCCTTTGCTGCGGCATAGCCTCCAATGCGGCCGCCTAGCCGCCTTATTTCCTTCACTGCTGGTTTGTCCCCTTGGAACCCACGGCAAAGGAAATAAGGCAGCTGCATTGGAGGCTATAGTTATGCCTGATTATTTCATTTTGAAATTTAAGTTTACTAAACATTAATTATATTCAATAAAGAAGCAACATTTCCAACTGCAAAAAAAATAACTTAAATATTTGTTGTTGGTTTTAAATAAAATTCTGCTATTAAATATATAACTGCGATAAATCAAACTCTATGTACTATTAATACAAATTTATCACCCAGATACTTACAGAATTAAGGAAACCTTTTGATTTCAGGGGGGTCTGTGTTTGTGGAAGCTTGGATTCCTTGCGCGAATTGGGTTTTTGTATTCTTGTTGTCCTTTGTCTTAAAGTTGCACTAGTCACCCCTTTCTGACTGTCAGTCCTCACATTTTTTTCCATAAGAACACTTCTTGAGTTTGTCTTTAAATTTAATTCATTTCTAAGATGTTTCTTTTCACTATTAGTATCATTAATAGGTGCTGCTTTCTCACAAACAACAGAATCATTTTCTCCAGTGTCAGATTTTCTAGTTTCTGTAGCTGGATTACAGTTTTCAACATTCAACTGCATTTCAATGAGTTTTCTTCTTATGTTTTCAATGCCCTTTTGGTTGTCAACTTGAGGACTTTCTGCATTTGAGTTTCTCAACATAACAGCAACAGCAGTCGCTTCCTTGAAAAGTTCCACAACCTGCTCACTGTTCAAGGGGCTAAGTGGTTTGATGCTTTCACTTTGGAGTTGAACTGCGACAGTTTCTGTGTTAACTGCTACACAAGTCTCTTTGTAACCAACTGGACCAAAAAACACTTCATCTTCTTCTTCACATTCAGAGTCCCTGAAGAAAAACAAAACAGCACATCAACAAATTAGCATAAAGACAACAGTATATTACATGGATTGTACAGCATACCACCAAATAGTACCCTTTGCATGTTCTGATTGGCTGCCAGGCTCTGAACATCAGCTGCTACACTGAGCTTACACCAGTGAGCTGATACAAATGCTTGCAGCTCAATAATGAAAAGAGTTTCAGTTTGTATTTTTACATGTACTGTAAAAATTCATCAAAAACTTGAAATTTCTTTATTTTTTTACTTCTAAATATCCACTGTTTTTGGTATATATGCTAAAATATACGTCAGTTATTCTCCTCAGTGTCAGTGAGTAGCAAGTGCAACCACCTAGCCACATTCGTCGTTCGGCGAATACCGGTAATCATGTAACCATCTCATTTATGCAACTACCTCTGTCAGTTTTCCTTCAACTGGGCCAAAAGCTCATAAATGCTAATGCAGCCAACAACCACATACAGTAACAACCACAGTTTCAAAATTATTTTGAAATTCTTAAATAATCAGGGATTTTTTCCTAAACTATAAATTCACCCAATTAAACAATTCTACAACAACACAAAAAAGGCATGATAGTCACGAGGCCAACATAATTTTAATAGTGACAAACAAATAAAAAATATAGAGTTGAAGCAAAGATCTAGCTGCAGTATTCAGCTTAAAACAAAGCAAAATGATGATAAGACAGTATCATCACTGGCATAGAAAACATAATTTTATAGCTTTGTAAATATTTACAAGTGCATAAAATTTGACCCTACTTTGCTAATATGACTACCTTTTAAAACAAAGTTCTGTTAACTTGCGGACGCCTTCATCACAATATTTAAAAAGACTGCTTTAACACTGGTATCCTTGATTTTTGCCAGAGTGAACTTGTAACACATATATATATTTCCCTGACCCCACCCACAGACACCCAGTTACATCTTAGAATGCATCAGATCAACACACCCCCAAAACACATATTAATTTTTTGTATTTTGTAACAAAATGGCAGAAAAATACTTTAATTAGTTACCATATCCTTGACATGATTGAGAATCCCACCTGTAGATCTCAACATTTCCCCAAATTCCCTACTTTTTAGTTTGGCTAATTTTTCAGCCCTGGAAATATAATCAGTTGGTCCCAGCAGTTGAGCTGTGGATAGCACAGTTTACAGTCAAAAATTTACTGGCACCTTGACCGAGGACTGCCTGGGGAAACAGGAAGGTCAAAATCAAACTCTTCATCTCCTATGAATGACACTTCCACCACTGCAAATAACATAAATAAAGACACATATATAATTAATAAATTATTGAGGGTAACACACTGACAAACTCTTCTAGTGGCCCTTATCCCAACACCCAGATTACCCTATTCTTTTCAAGAGTTTTTTTAGGTTCTGACTGGTGGCTGACTGATTTCCTGTGCTGTGATTGGTCAGTTTCAGGTCCGTAAGTAGCCATACACACCTCCAGTCATGTACAGCCTTGCTTGCTTCAAATAATCAACAAAGCCATATAATAATAAACATCTTATTAGCCTCATTTGCTTGGTCCGTACAGCAAGTACAACCAACTTATTAGCAGTAAGTATTTGTGTGTAATATACAGTATTTATTCAGTTAAGCATTCAATTTCAAGGTCTACATGTATTTAATATAGCAAGTGACCACTTCTAATATTTATAAGCACCCATCCTCAGGGTATTAAAGTGAAAAAGGCCCACCTCTCCTCCCTCTCAATATTGTTCGTAATAACCCATAAAATAAGCTGATCGAGATGCAGTATCAGCAAAAAAAATTAGATTTTTTCAGACAGTCAGGGGGTTGTGGCATTTTTATCAGCTTTCTGCAAGGGATATACTGGTCAGTTTTTGGCAGTTTTTACTAAATTTTGTTAGGGGTTTCTGAGAATTTTATGAAACCTTCACTTCAAGGTTCTACAAATTCTAAAGCCCTACAAAACCACATATAGCGGGTTCAAAAATTATGCAATTCATAGCCAATAAAATACATGGGTGTTCATTGGTTGTCCGTACAGCAGAAAAAAGGAAAGACAAAGTACAAGTTTTAAACCCTAACCAGGATCAAATGAGGCTACTTTAACAGTTTGATTCACGAGAGGTTCTTTCGACTGTCAGTGAAATATCATCTTGCGCGCAGTCACCAACAACGGGTCTAACACCATATAATTTAGCAATTGATCATCGCCTTCCGTGATTAAGTGGGATTGCTCGTTTAACAAACTTAGAAGCGATATTGTCATTTGAAAATATCTGACAATCTTTCTCAACTACCGAGAGCTGTGTACTGATGCGATCGACGCGAAAGACATAAAAAGCAAAGCAAAAACGACACGGTGACTCTCCTTGAAACCCGAGTAACAAATTTGAAATGTGGATTCACGATCCGTGAAATAATGATGATCGATGCGTAGGAAACGCGAGAAATATTAAGTTTTATCCATTCCTGTTTCTCAGAGGAGCATTATGAGATTCGCGTTTTAAAAGTTTAAAGGAATAAAACACATAAATGGAACCAAGACATATGTACTGGTGACTAAGTACCTTGCGGCTTCCCATTCGCCATCTTGATTTTGAACGCTGTGAATCGCTCCCCGTTAACACTCAGTTCTTATAATGGTACGTCGATGGCCTGTAAAAATTTTACCATACAGCTGAATTCGGGATTTTGCGATAGATTCCCTCGAATCTGAGCAATCTACACTGTAATGGATAAGAAAAATATCTCGAGACTCGATTTGATTTGACCCGAAACGGACAACAACATCGCGGGCAGTGTTTAAAACATGTCACGTGTCAGCCATTCGTAAACATCATTGGATGGAAATAATTTAATTCAAATTTCGTCTCAAAATCAGCCTCGGGCTCAGATCTCCTCGGATGACACGTGGCTCACCGTTTCATTTTTTGCACGACCAGCGATCGTAATTCGTGTTAATTTCCTGGAGGCAATTTTCTCCGTAAATTTCTTTCTTTTTATCCAATTTTCAACTTAACTCCATTCGTGTTTAGTCAGCTCCATTTGACGTTAGTTTTGTGATCAAAAATATCGTTGCACAACGTTAGCCAATTCGCCATTACCAAAACGAGTGGGGGCCTGGGTTCTAGTTACGGACCCAAAGCGTTTGGAGGGACAGAGTCGTCATATTGGAAAATGCCTCACCACTACAGTTGCTGCGTTCCACTTTGCTTCAATAATTTCAGAAATTCTCCTGATCTT
>JAOBYE010217766.1:4894-32650 GCA_025403585.1 Parazoanthus swiftii | reverse complement strand
ATGTACCTTCAAACATAAAACACGCAGACTCCCCTCTTTGTTCTTTGATCATTGGAACGGGCAACAGCTAATATTGAAACTGTCTCTATAAATTAAAGTTTAACTGTTTTACCTCTGTGCATCAATTTGTCTTTCAAGTGGGTAAATTTTTATCATTCACATTGTAGAATGAGTTATCGTTGGAATGATTTCGATCGTTTTTCCCTCAGAAAATTGTATATAAACGTCAAATGCATGGTGCTTATCCTTTCTCGCTTACATGGTGAATGTTTCTAAAGAGAACAACATTTTCAATCGCCCTAACTATATTTCTTGACTGAAGTTTGAGAACAAAAGTAATACTAGATAACAACAGGATTGTATTCCTGGAATGCGAGGCAGTGGTCATACTAAGACCCCTATCAAAATTTTTTCAAAATTTTTCAACGTTTCAAAATTTTTAGTGCCTCAATAAATACTTCTGCTGTTTCGGAGACGCAAACTGGATTATGGTTGTGATAATTGGGAGTGTTGCAAATTGAACTGGCTGGTAGGTAAAAAGGCCGTGGTCTTGTAGGATGATAAAAAAGTTGACACGCACTTCTCCTCCGCCAAGAACTTCAAAACTGTATTAAGCACGGCTGTTTCTTTACAACAGGAGAAATTACAAGACGTATCTAGAAATACTAGAAAATCAAGAAAAGTGACAGGGCTGAAAAGTGTTCCCAACTAAATAAGCAATTTCTTCGTTCACCTCTGATTATAATCTCTCGATTAGAGATTAAAAGAGATAAATGACGCCAAAATGGATTTAGATCAGTCTGCGATAGTTTCGCACGGAATTACTTTATCGAATGTCAGTCTCTAAATTTTGTATAGAACCACACACAGGTAAATTTGAGGTTACAGAGGCAAACATCATCTATGAAAAAATTCGATAGCAGAACCAGGATATCTGTAGTTTGCTTTAAAGTCAGTCGCAGAACACACCAGGTACGACTTCGCGCAGCACGTGATCAATGATCAGCCACACTTGCTACATACCTGGCCGGACACGGAAGCGAGGCCTGTACCTCAACTCGTTTAGTGCAAGTGTGTGAGCACGTACGTATACAGAACCACTTCCGCTAATTTCGGTGTTCACTTTAATAATATTGATGATGATGATGATAATGATAATAACAGTAATAGAAATAGTTATAATAATGGTAATGTTGATGGCGATGATGGCAATGATGGTTACGATAATGATGATGATGATGATGATGGTGATGGTGATGGTGTTGATGATGAAATAATATATAGAGGGGAATTTTAAAAATGAATCTCCATTTCAAAAATTTGAAAACACGCAGTTTTTAACAATACGGTAGACTCACAAGCGCAGGGCTCTGTCAGTTCGTGTTCCAACCATTTGGCAGACACGATTAACTTTGCATGCTATTTGTTATATTGTCATACTTCATTTTGTGAGTCCAAATGAAGTTGGTAAATCAACAGTCACTGAATGTGATTTTCATGGCTAAAAGCCAAAAGCATTTCGTAATCTGAAGCTGGTGTCTGATAATGTAACCACTTTCAGTTACAATAAAGTATTCTCCTCTACTGTGGTATCAATATAGTTGCGGATCTTCTGAGGGGAGGTGGGACGGAGCTATGCAGTGGATATTCAGTTCATACAAAGAACCAACATTTGCACCCAAACTGCACCCCATTACAATAAATCCAGACTGCCGCTTTTAGTGGTGAAGTTGAGAATTGAAGAGCTCTTACTTGGTCGGTTGACATAAGCTTGTGATAGAGAAATTAGCAACGAACGTGCAAATCTAAATTGTACACTAAAACTAATCAACAGAGCTTCAATCCGGCAGCGACTATTAAACGGCTAGTTATACAGACGCAGAATGATAGTCAGAAATCGAATGTAGTTGTAGTTTTTGTTATTGTTGCTGTTGTTGTTGTTTTTCTTCCTTCTTCTTCTTCTTGTTATTATTATTATTATTATTATTTCATTACTATTATTATCTCAACTGCAGGTGACACAAAAACAAAGGCAGGAACACTTAAGAACAGAAGCAAATAATACAAGAAAGTGGTTTAATACTTTAATAATCCTAAACCTCAAGTGGTTAATTGTTGACAAGATAAAAACAAAAAAAATAAACACAATAAACTACTGGAGAAAACCTAAGTTTGAAATTTTTTTTTTCAGAAAAAATAGCATCCTGTCTTTAATACTTTATCATAAGATAACACTGTGTTGTTGAGTTATGTTGGCCAATTTTTATTTTTGTTATTAACTTATCTTTTAAAATTATTAGTATTATCATTTTTATCATTTCACAATCACAGTAGTTTTAAATATTATGTATTAAATTCTACTTCTAGGTTTTATTATAGCTATTACAGGTTATATAGAATCACGTTCACGGCTGTGGTTCGATATTAGCGTCCGGTAGCAAGCATGTGGAAATCACTGCCTTTTGATCAAAAACACTTAAAATCCTTCAAAATAAGAGAAAACGTGCTCACGTTGTAAATACGTGATTATAAATGTTTTAAACATTTACAAATTCTATACCAAATGTTTTCGTTGTTTTAACGTAATTTCGTCGTGAGGTTAAAAACAATGAAAAATTTTAGAAACTGATGTAAAGTTAAAACTTGGACAAAAGCTTGCACTAAGTGTAATATATATAACGACCTGAAAGCATTATCTGAGCACGTTATAGCGAGTTTGACGCCTACGTTTATCAGAGTAGCTCGATGGAAACAGTTAAAGAAAACGTTTGATGCTTTTTACTCAGTCTCAGATTTGACACATAATAAAAATACGTAAAGCTGATCATACAGTCAAATGTAGCTCTCGGAACTGAATAACCGAGAAAGTTTGATGAATGCATGATTCTGAATCATTGCCAACTAAATAAACTGTGTCACATTAAAACTTTATCTCCTTACTGATTATTGAAACTCAAGACAGTAAATCAAATATTTAACCTTCTTCATTGATAAGAGAAGTGAGTGAAGAAAAATTTCAGGCTAGACCTAAGTACATTCGAGTAACATCCTGAAAGCTTGAACTACTTAACAACATTAACAGCGAGTTACGTATAAACTAAACGAGGCACCTGTGTTGTTTTATTTACTGGTAGTGCTCGTCTTAAATATTGTTCAAGCATTTGAATTCACGATCAAAGTGTGTTGAATGTTCTTCTTGGCCATTACTAGATCTGGAGAAGGTTTCTAATTACCGACTACGGCAAAAGTGTGACAGGTATGTATTCAATACTTGAAGATCTATAGTCTGAAGATAAAAACTTGATTCTTTAAATATACTTGATTCTTTCCCGCAACACTACATTCCTGCCATTACTAACCTTAGCAACAAAATAACTTCGCTTTTTGCTTTACATAAAACCTGAATTGCATGGCTGCAGTTTTGCCTTTTACAGTCTAGCAAAGTTGACAAAAGTATAATTGCAGGAAACATAAAATAAAGTCGCTAATGTAGGCTCAATTGCTTTTCATAGCAAAACATCCATTCTTGAAATACAATTTGGATTTGTTTACAACAACACAGGCTGTTAATTGGCGCCATCGACAAGTGGAATCGTCTGTAAAAGTCCTTTATCGAGACACTTCCTGTAGTGGTCGTTAATCAATCATCAATCTTGGACATCTGTGACAATGGCAAGAATTTTGAAATGGAAAAAGTTTCAATTATAGTTGTTAATGGGTGTACAAACGGCAGAAATTTAGAGTTGCGACGCCATGAAATGGCTTGGAACCCTTCATTTTAATGTTGTTTTGTATATTGATTTACAAACGATGACCCAGTACAAATATAGCGGTCTCACGAACTCAGCGGTTGAACTAAAGAGCAAACCTTTTGTCTTCTATTTGTACAAAATTTCAGTGCATATATTTCATGAATATGTATCTATCTTTGAAGTTGAAGTACTTTTGTTAAAAAAGATTTCAATAGTTGTGAAAACAGTTCACGTTGAAGGTGTTTCTTTTGTCTTTTTTTGTTTTCCAAAGTTGTGAATAATAATAATTCACCTGAACAATTTTCCTTGGCAATTATTGACAAGAAATCACTTAGAACCTTCTACAAAGTATCTTTAATCTGTTCAATTTTCATCTGAAAGCTACGCACTTAATTACGACAACTGCAAGACAAGACATGTATACCCCATCCTGTAAGCTACTGTTATCTCCTGTAGAGCATTGGGAAGCTCGTTATTTGCAACACAAGTACACTTTCTTTCACTGCCAACAGTTAAACAGGTTTTTTCATCTGTTTTATATGCTACACTTGCCAGTTGTTAAATAACAGTGTTCCAATCAACTCGAATTGTCGGAAACATGGTTCAACAGGTCTGAGACAGAAAAAGCCATATTTGTCAGTGGCAATCATAATAGATGTTTGACTTGGATCTCGGAAGAGACGCATTAAATTATTGTTATATATGAAAGTACTAGGAAACACATATAAAGCAGATTGTCTGTAATAAAAGAGATTCAAGTTAGCGGAAGAATCAGAAGATATTACGTGCTGATTGCACCAGGTCTTTACGTAATGCATGGAGATTGTATGTATACAAAACACTATAAACTTTGATATTCCAATACCACTACCGGTCGACGTATTAAAAATGAAAGAGGAATTGAAGACTTTTAGCAAGTTGCAATATAAGTATTAAGTCACTTCAATATAGTAAAACAAGAAAAGCTTTAAAAACCTTTTTCTAAGCTGTAGCAAAAGCTGTGTCTTGCAAGCTCAATTGAAATCTTTCACATGTGCATACATATATACATTTTCATTCCCTGAAGCTAATATTTCAGTTTCCAGAAGAAACTCAATCCACGCTTAGATTTATACTTAATCCATCTATTTTTACAAAAATATATTACTTTATGAAAACTAGACAAGATATACAATTTCAATAACGTACACTTTTTGGTCATGGAAGATTGCTTGCACCAGCACTCAGACATCACCTTATTATATATTATTAGCAAGAGTGTAGTTTTCAAAACTGCTTTGGTGAAAGAAGATGTAATTATACAGTGGAATGAGAATGTTGCCAACTGATATACCTTATAGATCACAGAAGGCAGCGGATGCGAATATCGCTATTTTTATTAGTCTTTCCTTGGAAAATAATCTGGAATTAGTTGCGAAATTCGGATGATGTCTTGTTACAAGACAGAAACAGGAATACACACAATTTTTCCTGTTTTGATACTAGACTTGAGGTTAACCACAGTCGTTCCCACTCCGGGGTGTTATTTCCTCCTTAGCACTGAAACTTTTCAAGCACATCAAGCTGGTGATTGAAAGACAATCAGATTCTTCAAAACTAAGCATTGTGCTGAAATGAGTGTATTCAAACAACTAGGGGACGTACCCACGTGATTAACATTCCGTTACTCTTCTCGAACTGAATCATGCATGGTGATTTTATAGCAAAACCCGGACGTTGAAACGTACCGAAAGACATGAATCAGCAAGATGTTTCGTCAGTTTTGACTTAAACATTGTACAACAGTTGTTATTCGGTTAAGTTTTTATAGTGTAAGCATTTTTTACTCTTTGCGCTTTATCAGCTTTAATATGAAAGAATTTAGGTTCAGGGCCTCTTGTCAGTTACAGACTACATGTACTTGGAGTGTAACGAACTCATTGAGTTAAATAGCGAAGCTTGTTCAGATGTAGAAACTGTTACAGTGATGATGAGAGAATATTAAAAGCTGTTTTCGTAATTAAAAAGCTTTAATTAAAAGCTTTCAATGATCAAGTTTAAGCCAACACAATATTTATTGCGTTAATACCAGTACCAAACTATTGGTTCCAACGTACTCACCGACATAACCTGCACGATCCGTTAAGCAAAGTAACGGACACAACTTTACCGTTGACGTTCCTTTGATTACACTATATACAGTTTCTTTTGACGATGGCACAAGTTGAAAGTTTTCTGTCCAAACCGACCAAAGATATTAACATTGCAACTGCAAGTATTTTGATCGAAACCAGAAATAGTTTGTAGCTCTTAGCCGCCATGAGAAATGTTTATAACAATGCAGAGGGACTACATCCAGAGTTTCCTTTAGCTAAGCTCTTCCACTCTACGTGAGAGCTGTTGCTTCAGTCGTGCTGGATGGAAAAAGAACGGCTTGCATAACTGTCTATATAACTGTTCGCAGTGTCAAGTATAACTCAGAACATTATCTATTGCAGTCAAGTGAACACTTTGCTCGTCACATAACACACACTTCACTTGCCACAGAGCGTTCACTCGGAGTACAGCTCCTCAAAAACAAGGTTTCATTTGACAGATTAAAGTATATATATATATATATATATATACATAAGTTCTTCAATTCTAAATCTTTAATACAAAGAGCAAGCCATTGGTTTTGGTTATTGTGGCCAGTTCGTCAGCCAAAATAAACACAAAATCACTGACTTCTTTCCACAAGGTATAATGACCACATCGACACCAATAGTGATTAATACAATCTGATCAATATTCAGTATTTAGATTCATATCTTTTATTGGTCACAAACGTTCTATAAATCTATTCCTCCATCGCTTCTATTGTAGCTTTCTTTAAAACCATATAAACTATTAAGCAAGGCGTGATGAAGTGGGGAGGGGAAGCTTACATCATGATAGATATCAGACTATCAAAGAACATTCCTTCTGTCCACTAATCAGAGATATGTCAGCAAGAGGTTTAAAATGAAGGTTAACATTGAAACTTGTAACTTTTGGTTCCTTTTCTTCAATAAGAGTCTGTGAGAGCACTGCCAGAGTACAGATAAGTTTTTTAAAACTTTACTCGACATTTAATTTGCAAAAAAAATAGAACTAAGATTTGTTTAGTTTAGGCATGTACAGTCATTTGTTGTTTTTGAAAGGCATTTGTTTAGATTAATCGCAAGCCGCTGTTTATGTTATCTCGAGTTGTGTATTACTAAACAAGAGACCAACAAATCAATAAACGAAGCTGTACGATGTGCCATGTTAATCTGATGCGGAACTTGCTGATGGAGTTGGTTTATCAAAATACTAACACCACACTGCAGGGGATAATCTACTAAACGCAGGCTGACATTAGTAGTATAAGCTGCTCGGAAATCAAACAACAAATTCTTGAAAATTGTTTCGAATAAAGGCAAGCCTTTGTAATTCCAAAGAATGTAACTTTATTTTGCATGTAATCACGTTCACTAAAGGCTCCGCCCAAATTTATCGTTTGTCTTCACTTTTTTCAGTCACTGTTTGACTAGCTATAAGCCTATATGTATAACTAATTCTTAAATACATAGCTGGAATATTTCTTAAGCTAAAGACTTCGCTTTCTGCCTTTATGCCCTTTGCGATTCGCAACTCGGGCGGTATACTATGTAACCATCTTTCGAGTTAAACACCGCACAGTGGGGTACTGAGGTGGTAGACGACATGAAAGACGGGTAGATGCCCTCGGGAGATTCGTTTTCCAGTCTCCACAGGTTACTTCTGAAGTAAGGTGTCATGTCGAAGGCCCTTGTGATAAAGCTGCTGTTGATGAACTGTGGTTAGTAAATTCTAAACGTAATGGTAACTAAGGACCACAAACAATAAACGCACTTTATTGGCTTTTGAAAACAAGCATGATTCAATTATGTATCTTCCTGCAAAACCAAAGGTGTGTAATTCCATTAAAGAATGGAACCAAAATAATAAAACTTTATCAATTATATCCGTGAGTGTCAATTGAACGATGGCAAATTTCTCTATAAAAGGCAGTGCTGGCCAGAGAAGGCCGTGTCATTCACACATTGCTTACCTAGCTAGACAGATTAACATGGCGATGAACGAAGCTTATTACACGCTATGTCATCGCTGAAGAAGGTTTTGGATTATTGCCCTTAATTCTAGTTTGAAAATAAGCAGTTTTCAGTTCTAAACAATTCAATTTATTTTCCCTATGCCTGCTTTTTTTGCTATAGAGTCGGTTCTGTAATCAAGACACAATGTAACTTCAAAAGGTCAAAAGTGCTCTAAAACTGAAGCTATTATTTCCTTAATAATATATAATGCCCATCAGTAACTATGCGAAATGCTTAGAGTTTAAGAAGAAAAAGGTTAAGTTCTTGTTTGTGCCGGAAAATATCATCTTTGTCTTATCAGTTCCCCCTCGTTTCTTCTATTTTTTTTCTAAATAGGTCCTAGATCGGAAGTCACTTAATTTTCGGCCATGTAACAAGTACTGAAAACGAATTGACAGTTGCAAATTTAATCGAAGTCTAATTTTGTTCGGAAACGGAAATTTATGTGTGGTATCTCGACGAAAACTCGGTTACTGAATTGTGGTTTTGTTAGCTGCGAAAGACAAAACAGTGGAATCATGCAGACATTCGCTCATGTTTGTCAGTTGAAAAGAGACTTGTGTGCCAAAACAGCGGTAGTTCTTTTGGCAGTTGGGTGGGTTAACCACCACCGTAAGCAGATTTTCCAGTAGCAAAGCAACACACTTAATACAACAGTTC
Source organism: Parazoanthus swiftii (assembly GCA_025403585.1). Classification (NCBI taxonomy): domain Eukaryota; kingdom Metazoa; phylum Cnidaria; class Anthozoa; order Zoantharia; family Parazoanthidae; genus Parazoanthus; species Parazoanthus swiftii. Next base: position 24,123 of record JAOBYE010217766.1, on the reverse strand, counting down.
ATGTATTTCGAAGTTGAAAACAGTGCAACTAAACAAAAGGAGTGCAAAGAAATCGGAAAAAGTCAACAGACAAAATCAACACATACACCCTTTCATAGTAAGGACAAAGATTCTGAAGAAGAACTTAAATTCTTATCATTTTTTCTTAGGTTTCAGAAAATAGAAAAAACAACAACTGAATACAGGTCTCTGAGATTTATATTTATTATAATCCGAACATAAATACGACTCACGTTAAAAGTTTCTTCAGGTTTAGTAAAGCTTATAAAAATGCTATTAGAATAGTGCCAGAGGTATTTGTTTTTTTCTTTCAAATCTCATAATCCTTTATGAAACTCTCCAGATGTACTCCTTTTTAAGAGTTATTCAAGAATAAAAATATTAACCGTAAACTGCCTGTCAGACAGTGAAAGAGAAAAGTAACAAAAATAGTTCCCAGTGCTTTAAGTGTTGGATGTAAAATATATTCTGACAGTGATGGCTGGCTTAACAAGTGCAGCGTCTGTGATGTATCACCAAAGTGATTTACTTGTAGGCTGCATGGTGAAGCTGGGTTAGCCTCCCGTTGAGGGGGGTCCAAATTACCTGGATATCTTTTACTGAAACACGAGACGAAGAATGTTTTGTATTTTAGCCCACAGAGGCAAATCATTCCTTGGATAGTGTAGTGTAAAAGGTGTAACAGTAATGACAGATTTAGAAGTAGCGTCGTTTAAATGCCATTACAATCTTACTTCCATTGATATTTAGTTTTGATTTTTGATTACCTTGTGTTGCCTCTAATACCTTTTCAAAACTGACGATGTTAAAACAAAATTCTCAAGGTGCTTTAAAATTGAACTACTTTTCAAACGACACATTTCAAATCTCGAGCTATGATTTTTATTTCAGGTAACTGATAATAGTTTTAAAACTGAATGTGTTTTCTCGGAATATTCGGTAGCGAAAGCCACTAATACGAAGAAAATTTTTTGTTCTACAAGCTATAAAACGAGCAAAAATATTTTGTCATAGCAAATGTTTCATGAACTTGAAGTTGAATAGTGAATTAGACATTCAATCCACTGAAACAGAACTGAGTTTAGGCAAAGTGTTGTCAATATTCATACGCAATTTCAAAGCTCGTTTTTTCTTCAAACCAACAGAGGTTTATCCCGAATGTTTTGATTATCTAAAATGCTTTCCTCAAGCCCAAAAAAAACTGACTTTGAGCGACTCGCAAAACATATCCTTTATCTTGTTTAATACTAACATATAAAACCGTTGCTTAGCACTGCTTACTTCTAAGCTCATTTTTAAGACTTCGCACGTAATTAACTTTCTATATAGGCCCCAAAGTGAGAAGATCCAAATCACAAAGAACAGTATTGTAAAGATTATTATAATAACATTTTGACTTTTGAACAGGGCGTGTGCAAAGCTCGTGAACATAGTTTCAACACAAAAGAAATGTTGCTCGACATTTTTCGTTTCTCAAACCACACAACAAATATAATTTCCAACTTACTTGCTTGTTTTGTCAGACTCAGATTGTATTTGGATATTCATGTTGCACTTGATAACTTATTCCTTCATTCTGTTAAGAAAATTTTATGAAAAATCGAGACACCCTTGATTAAAACAATGAAATATAGCCTTCCATCAAACTTTGCTTTCTTCATGTTTACTTCCAACTATCACTGATCAGTATATTCTGCACGAATTAACTCAACCATCAAATACACCTCAGCTTTAAATTTAATTTAAGACAGGTAGTATGTTTCCTCTCATCTTGAAATTTGAAAATATTTTCTTAATTTCAAAGCGGAATAGCAAAAGCGACACCTACTCACGGTCGAGAAAGCGAAGTTATAGATTACTTTCTTGCCATTCTCGTTAATTTGTTTGGTTATTTATATGTCGACTGGTTGAAGACCGAGGATCCTTCTGGATGGCGCTACAAATTTATCCGGATGTAATGTTCTTTTTAGACTTTTTACTGATAAATTATATTTAGCTTCAAAAGTTTCGCTTATTTTCTTTGCTTTGAAATAAGTGTGATCTTGAAACTTTTAAAATGTTCAATTTGCATTGTGATTATTGAGAGCTACATTAACTTTGTTTATGATATGTTTTTCCGTGCATTAAAGGAAGAGAAACAATTTACTGCCAGACACAAAACAACTTTTGGAAGCCCGACACTTTTTAACACAAAATGAACATATAATATGTATGGGCCAATATTTGCACAAGCAAAGTAAATCAAAAAGGGAAAATTTAGTGCGACCTACAGCAAAAGAAACTTCGCTGCAATTTACTAAAAATGCCTATAATCGAATCAAAAATCAAACTATAAAACTACTCTCAATCAATTTGGTCCATTTCCATGTGTTTAAAGCTGCATTAATTCAGCTTAAAAAGCAATTAAGCACGTTCGTCCTCTCGACTCAAATAGAAACATGCCTTCGGGTACAAATAAAAGAACAATTACCGTAAATGCGATGGTTGCTTATCAGAGCACACCGTTCGATTCTGTTGTTTGGTAAAGATGCTTATCTGTTATCACCATACTTCGTATCACTGTCTGTGTCAAAAAGATTCATTCAAGCCAAAAAATTTGCTTCGGCGACCTTGGTCAAAAACTACGATTAACTCAGTGACAAGCAGAATAAACTTAAGCCTCCTAACGTTAGGGTCGCTACGGAACATCTTTTAAAAGAAAAGTAGTCTTTTCACACTTATTTGCTAGCAAGTCAATTCACGTACAACTGGGTGTTTTACCGGTTGAATGAAGAATAAGAATTGCACTAGAAATAGGTCTCTTAGCTTTTCAGAAACGATAGTCATAAAGCAATATAATCGCAAGGTGCTCCGTATAATAAACTCTGCTTTTGAAATCCTCGGTCAGTAATTAGCGTGGAATGAACTGCATATACAAACAGTTTTTCATCAATAAAATATGTTTTACTTAACTATAAAGAAGAAGAGAGGAACGTTTAAGGGATTGCAGTCTTTCTTGATTGTCTTTCTGCAGTATTTTCAAATAGATAGATGTCGATTTCAAATGGCTACGGACAAGAAAACTTCTAGAATAGACAAAAGGGGAAAAATCGATATTGTAACCAGTTGTTTTGTGTTGTATTAATGGCCTTCCATTTGTCGTGAGCGAAACAAGTCAACCATTTCGTGGTTTTAATCATTCAAGGTGATGCAACACACCTTTGTATTACACTGTTTAACTATATCACGATACAAATACATGATCTGCCTCAAGCTATAAGCTTCAATCAACCGCTGATTCACTCCTATTCATCATTTTACAATCGTCAGCCACAACAGCCGAAGCGACGCTCTCGCCATTTGGCCAAGCGTGGCAAGGAATATCAGGACGTAAACTATTTCCGTGACACATGCGGATTTCCTTTTTCATCTAAATATTCTCGATTTTGTCACGTACAACAAATTTGATCATTTTCAGGATTTGAAAGTAAAACAGAAATACTGATTTTTTCAACATCACATTATGTCGAAGATTTGTATACTCCCAATGATATTTATGGACTGTTTAATACTTCATCAAGTGTAGAAGCAGAGAAAAAAATACTATAAGTAATAGTGTTACAAGTATTTCAAAAAGCCGAAACGTCTTACCTGTTTCAAATTTTCTTGTTCTAGGTCAATGTATAGATCTCCCAATGAATGTAGTTGTCATCAGATTTTTCAAGAATTAGAGGAACGTTTTCGAACGCTTCGAGATAGCGAGTCGCAAATCTGAAAATGCATCAATTAAGTAGTTTCCCCCGTGGAAAAAAACAGTGTGCTGAGTGCCAACAGTGCAAGCTGAGGTCACTTGGACACCTCTTAAGATTTACCATCGAAAGAACTGGGATTCGGAACAGACATGTCTTTAAACCGCGTTTTGTCAACCAGTTTCAGCCCCATTCTTACAGTCAGTGAGTTACTGAAAGATCCATTTAAAACGGAGAACGACTATTTTGTTTGTATCATGCAGCGAGGCGATAAGCTGCGAGATGTAATAATAAAGTTTTCTTGAAAAATAGTTGCACACTTTATTTGTGTTTTTTTTCAAGAACAGACAGGCATGCTTTTCTTCACGATTTACTTGAAATGAGCAAGACTCAAATTCTATTGATCCCATCAAGCCTTCTCAAGTAACTGAACTCAAGCATTGAAAGCAAGACTTACAGAGATTAGAGTTGATTCAAGATGATTGACTTACGTCTTACATAAACTTTTGAAAAATATCACAGGGGTTCAGATTGTACCCACAACTGCTATCACATAAATGGGCTTCAAATATTTATTTTGCTAGATACAACAGTTCATTAAGATGTGATCATAATACTTTAGCATTTCAACAAAATCAGGCGAAGACAAAATCTATTAAACTGTGTCAATGATTGACTAACTGGAGAAGATTTGAGGGAAAGCTTTCAACTTGTTTATCTTTAAGTATCTTGTCACCTTGACCCAAAGGTGACAAGGAACAGCGAGCTGGCAAAACCTTCTGGCTATGCTTATAATGCACAAATAACAATGTGACAACGTTAAAACTCTTGTCTCATTTTACTGATATCAAATAATCAACCCTTTTTTGGCACTGAAAATGCTGCTGCAAGGAAAAATATATTTATTTAGCTTAAAAAATTCCCAAGAACTCGCGTTCCACAGTGAATGTCATTTGCATTATGGACTAAATACACATCCTGAGCATTGGTGAGAGCCCTCTCGAGAATGGCACGCCCCTTTAAATTAGCTTACAATAACTTGATAATGTGGTAGTCGCCCGAAAAGATGACATTATCTTCAGGAGAATCCCATATGCTTTAGACATGACGGAGAAGTAATTGCCTTGGAGATGAGGTGAAAATGATATAGAATGAAAACACTTTGGTTTATAGAAAAATTTTCGTGGCCGTGTTTGAGTTTTCATTCAGAGTGCGTGAGCCGAGTACGACTTTAACACTCCACTACATCCCACGTGAAAACATCCGCGATAAGTTCTTGCCACGTTTCAAGATATTGGACTGTGTACGAGCTTGTCACTCGATTTATTTAACATATTAAGAGCTGGGATATGCTACGCTTAGTGCATCTGGCTTGTTTCATCTGTATACGCTCGGGTTAAACGCATTTAAATCATAGGCGATCTTACGGATCATGTCTGATAAAGCTACAACGCTTGGAACCATTTTGGCTTTTGTCTTGTATCTATCCTCGTTCAAAAGCTGTCTGGCCTTTCAAGCCATGACCTGTCAAAAAAAGAGGAAACAAATTCTGATATGTAAAAGTGTACGTTGAGTGACAGAGTCAAGCGTCCAAAATGAGCAAAAAGTAAGAAGTTTATGTAAAAAGATATTTTTTATTTTCCTAGGACTTGCATTAATGGCTTCTCAAATGACTCGCTTTCCACCATTTGTCAAACACATTAGCTAGAATAGAGTTGTCATGTTTGGCGTTAAAGCCTTGGAGATTTAATATAACTCGAAAGGTATGAACTTAAATTGGACATATCAAGTATTCATATCTGAGGATATTGCTGTCTAACAGAAGTAAAAGGCGAATAAATTATGGTCGCTGACATACACTGAACAAATACATTACGAGCTCTTTATACAAACCCTTTCCAGCAGCTGGGACCGAATTCGCTTTCTCATCAGAACGCTTCCATTAGAGGCAACAAATACATGTCACTTAAAGTAAAATGCATCACAAAAATGAAGTTTTATTCGAAGAAACAGATACTTTTCTATAAAAAGGCGAGGGGCGCAGAGCACTCCATGTTCCATTTTGATTTTTTACCTTGTTTTTTTTTTAATATAAATAAATTTAAATGAATTCATTTACATCATTTTGGCACCTACATTCTCCCTGTGTGGCCAGTGGAAAACAAGTATTTGAAAGTAAATCAAAGCCTTTTAGTCAAAACTTCAACTTTGTTTTGAAGGTTTCATGACAGAAATGATAGTTCAATGATTATAAGTTTTGTTAAATATTGATGATTTCCTAGCTGTTAAACACAATTTTTTCTTTGCACGAATAATGAACAAACTGAATGGCTTAAGCTACGGAAGTAATCTATATCAAAGGGCAATAATTAGTGTAAAAAACTCGAGAAAATGGCACAAAACTCTTTCTGCTGTCAAGGGAGTAAAATTAAACAGGAAATGAGCAGCTGTCATTCTTATCTGCAAAAATCGAAGAATTTTGAGCATTTGACCTGTACATATGTACATGTAAATACTCCAAGATTTATTTTATACCTAACGTTAATCTGCTGCGTATGACAAAAGGCAAACTAGACATTAAAAGCAATTACATAGATGGCCTTATAATTTGCGCTGCTTGAGATGAAACAAATATGTTAGCACAAAGAGTTCTCCTTTTGAGTGGAAATAAATTATTAAAGACAATATTTTCATTTCAAATTTGGGGGCATTTGGGGAAAAAGTAAATATGAACTTGTCAGTTTATGATTTCGCCAACGCTGCCCAGCAGTATAGCTGACAAAAATCAAGCTTTGGAAGGAGAACAGGAACAAATGAATCCAATATTTGAACATAATGAAACTTTAATTAATATATCTTCTTTGAGCAATTAACACAATGTGGAAAAAGTATCAAACAAAGGCCAATACACTTTTTACTACGTTGTTTTAATTTACACATCTTTTATCAACGCAGAAAAACTGAACAAATGTTGACTTCTAACTTTGCTTCATCACCTGTTCGCTTGAGAAAACATTACTTGAAACATCTTTACTCTTTGTGCTCAAACAAAAGGCCTCAATTGACTGGGCCACCATTAGTAATATCTTAGCTATCTATAGAATGTGTCGAACAGGCGACATCTTGGCGGAACAGTGTCTAAAACAAACCATGCTTTCTGATGATATTGTTTCACTGCAGCGTTCTCTGCTGATTTCACGGCAAGATTCCGGTTTCTCTATTTTGTTTATCGAGTCAAGCCACATTTTCTTTTTCATCTTCTGATTTAGGTGGCTGAAAAACCAAGTAAGTGCTGGATAGAGACCTGTTATCTGGGTGTCTAAGACCTGGGGTCTAAAGCATCATTGCAAGCAAACCGAAGAGAAAATGAAAACTGGATACACTGCTTGGGGCGTGCTTTTCCGCTGAGTTTCCCTTCGACTGAAAACCGCAGAATCACGCATGCTCTAAAATTCTTATTGAATGATCTTAAACAATAAACGTAATTAACAAGTAAAATAAATCTTTGGGAGAAAAAAGATGACAGAGGATCGGTTTTTTTTCACGAATTTGTTATGCACGGAAGGTGTCTGGTATATATCGCCATTTGTCAGGGGCTTATCGAATTCACAGGAAATTATACCTCTGTTCTGCCCCCTCTAAGCTCGTCTCCGACCTTTCTACATGAAACTTCTAAAATTTTGAAATTTTCCACAACTCAAAAAAATCGTGATGTCTTTTCCATGCAATATATTTTCTTACGGAGTTTGGTGTTGCAAAAAATGCAATTATAACAATAGCATATTCACTGCATAATGAACCCGAATATTTATTCAGTAAAGTACACTTTTTGGATGCGTTTAAAAGAAAACGTCACTTGCTAATGTGAAAATGCTAATAGTGAAGACTATAGTGTCCCATTTAACAGCCTAAACAAATGGCCGCACTTTGTATCACCAAGTGTTTTGACAGCTCCAGCCAATTTTAAAAATTGTAACAAACGCCACGGCTGTCATCGCGTGTCTTGATTTGCCAATGAGGAGGCGAGTTGTTACGTCAACTGTGGAAGAGGAGACAGCATCTAATTGGTCGTGATTGACACACGCTAGAGTTACTTATTCCCAGAGTGTGGGCCATAAACATCAGTGCACTCATTTCCTCGTAGCCATTTACTTCATTTAGTTGACTTTCAAAAGTCAATTTCGGAGCCGTGGCTGTGAGATTTCTAAGTGCGAGCGAAGTAGGAAGTACAGGGTTCAGCGAGATGATTCATACAGCCAGCATGAACGCGCCGTTTTCAGTCAGTCGCATACTAAATCCCTCGGAGTATCACACGAGTTACCATGAGGCTGGCCAGACTGATCAATGCCTAACTCACATGTCTCACTCGTCGTTACGTTCTTCTCACAAGGTTGAAGAAACTCCAAACACGATGTCCTTGCATGACTCTCGCTCAAGTCAAAACTTCCTGTACTCAGACTCGACAAGGTTGCAGTATCCCCGCTTAAAACACGAGTCGAGTCCGCCGGTTAACCATCATAATACGAGTTCGAATGGTCTACTCGACAGCCATACAACCGGTAAGCTAACACGAACAGCTCATAAAGTCACTCGGCCGTCTAAACCTAAATAAGCAAAGATTAACAGACATTAATGTTGTGTATCTTCGATTTAGAGAATCGTGTTTAATTTTCCCATTTTACGCGGTTGTTCATATTATTAATAAAATCTCTGTGGCAAAGTAGGGGGAGGGAAATTGACTCAAGTGCCTTAAAAGAGCAACTCTATTGAAAGGTTAAGCCATTGCTACACAATCATTGAGATTTCTTTTGGAACTGGAATGAGTTGAACGCGAAATGGCGATTGATACTCAATGTTTGAAAACGAGCCCGATAAATGTTACTTATATTTTCAGGTGAACAATGTGAACGGCCACAAGAATTGAGTTAAGAATCACTGTCATCCGTTGCAACGAAAATATTTACAATCTGAAATGTTCTGGGCGTGGAACCCTTTCAGAACCTTAATTACTGAAGGGAACCCCTTAGGGTAAACTGCTTTATGGCATGGAGTTGTTGATACTAGTTGTGGCTTTGTGCTGACACTCGTATCTTGCTGTTGTTTTCCTCTATCTACAGGGTCGATGGAATCGGAAATAAGCACGAAGTCGGAGGCTCGTGAGATTCAAGAGCTTCAACAGTCAACAACACCGGGCAGTACGGATTTACAACAGAGTGACGGAGCTAACAAACCAACAAAACGCGTGAGAAGAAAACCACGGGTGCTATTTTCTCAAGCGCAAGTATATGAGTTGGAGAGACGCTTTAAACAACAGAAGTACCTCTCAGCGCCTGAGCGGGATCACCTTGCTCAAATGCTCAAGCTCACCTCGAACCAAGTCAAGATCTGGTTCCAAAACAAACGCTACAAATGCAAGAAGCAGTCAATGGAGAACAAGGCGCGAGCGGGAATGGAGTCCTGGTATAGTCTCCCGGAGCCAAGACGAGTCGCTGTTCCCGTGCTAATGAAGGACGGCGAGCTATGCTCCCCTCTTCGAGAACAGATGCCTCCGTATGGCTTGAATATGAATCCTATGAACATGAACGTCAATGCTATGAGCATGAACTCGCCAATGAATATGAACAGTCCAATGAATATGAGTTTTTCCCATCACTACATGCCGTACCCAACGCAAGGAAACACAATAACAAACAGAACATGGTAGTGTTGGAAGATTTATAAGCAGAGCAAAACTGTACCTTTTAAATAACTCTTAAAACTAAGATGTATGTATGCCGTTAAATTATATAGATAGAGAATGCGATATATTTAAATTTTCTCTTAATGTGGAGAAATAGACGGATAAAGGAAGTCTTAAAATTAACTAAATTCTGAATCTGTGGGCAGCCTTCAGATTTACCTTTTGGCACACCATATTGTGGTGCACGGAAATTTACGAGATAGAATAATTGTTATTAGAGACCCAATGTTGTTAAATTCGTTAATTCTTGCGTGAACGATGTGTATTTAAGTTAGTTGCGTGTATAGCGTGGCGATCCATAATCATTAGGTGGTATAATTGCCATTCAGGATTCAACAGGTCCCCGTACATTGACATTATGCTTTCACAAACATGCTCGAAGACGAGAGTTGTAACTTCAACATGTATATTTCGACTTTATTTTCGCCAGGATTTTACCCTTAGGGAAGCAATATCGTTATCTTAACGTCAGTACAACAGTATTTCAATATACACGCGTTTTTCCTTATACACGCTAAATTGTGTTACCATAATACACGCTTCGAATGTGAGTAAAATCTCTTCGAAAGGGTTAGCTTGATATGAGATGGAATTATATGATTAGGCTTTCCTCTTAGTCGACGTTATCTACCTCACAAAGACTCGATAACAGATTTGTCGACAGATTGTGCTCGAAGACACGTTTTTGTAAAGGCCCTAAGCCAGTCCCTATTAATGTCGATTTGCACTGATAGGTTGAGATGATATGAAGGCAGTTTGGAGTCAGAAGTACAGAAGCAAGGCAGTCAGACTGCCTCGCACAAGCTTAACATACAGAGTCATAGATAAATACACAAGGTTCCTTATTAACTGAGATATTATAGTAATTAGCGAATCGCTACCAACACACTTTCTACATACACCTAATAATTAGATGGGCCGACAAAAACGAAAAAACTAACGGTAAAATTCGCTGCGTTTAAATTTCTGTGATCCTTGTGCGGTGTACTGCACTCATTATTGACAAGAAAGTTTGCCGTCTTTCTTATATTAAAATCAAAGTTTCTGTAGTTGTAGTTGGGTTTTGTCTTTGTTTTGCGGCGTAGCAACACACATTACACGCAAGCAGTTCAGATTGTGGTGCAGAGATTTCTTCCTCTGAATTGCCGAAATGACAAAAAATGTTTAAATATTTTTCTTGTTTTCTCATTTTTACTGATTTTCCTCAAGGCGAGCTGGCGGGAAGAGCTGAAATCACCTGTCAAATTGCTATATTACCATATTGTTCACAAAATTGCCTATCCATTTTGATTTATACAGCTCTATTTGCTTTCTATTCAGAACTCCCCGTACCACATCTACAAACACAATAGAATTGAGGATCCAATGCGGAGAAAGTGAGTCACACATCCATCAAGTAAATTGCTTTCTATTCAGTTCTTCTAATGGACTTGTAGCTATAAACTCACAGTAATGAACTGCGGAAAATAATCCAGTGCGGTTACACGAAAGCTTTTTGAAGCTTTAAATCTAATGGAGAAACCTATTCATTTCAGTACACGTTCAAATTTTTATATAAACAACTTGGCACTCGAAGTTTGAACTGACACAAAGCTTGACACCAGTTTGTTTTTCAATCTCCCAAATCTGTCAGGAGTGATAAATCTCGCCAAGGACCTGTCTTTTCTAGTTTACGGAAATCACGAACAAAAACATCGATCGCTCGAAGCAAAACAAATGAGTATATGGAAAGGGAAAGACTTCACTTAACATTAACATTGGCAAATAGAAACTTGCAGAAGTGCGATATTTTGACATACGTTACATGTGTGTTTTTCAATCAAACTGATTGAGAGCAATCCACTCGGTGGCATAGCCATTGAATGTCTCAATATTATCATGTTGATTACTGCCGTTCTTTGGAAAACACTTCCTCTAAGCTTCCGCTGAGAGGTAAAAAGAGAAGAGAATAAAAGTTTGCTAAAAGTTGGCTATTGTATGGAAATGCGTAAAAGTGCAAGTAAACCTTAGAAACAAAAGGAAAGCGCCATCTGGCGCACTCCGCATTCTTTTCACGTCAATCAATCACTGCAATCATTAAGAGACATAAGCTGACAATAGGAAAACAATAAACGAATTAAGACGCTTGCAAAATGAACGATGTGATTGGCGTTAACTGTTAAATCATTATCAGCTAAATAGCTTTCCACAAGCACTGTCGAGGAAAACATAATTTCCACTACAATCCACCTCGCACTTTCCCACGCAGTCCCGCCATTCTTAAAAATTGTATCGTTCGTCCGTTTAAACTGATGCCTTTAATGTGATTCAATATTTGAAATCAGAAAAAAAAACTATGTTGTGCTTTTGTGACGCCTACGATACAATGAATGGGCTCAGTTTTTAAGAACTTACTGAATCTCCAATCACCTTTTCGACACAACTTGTTTTGAATGTTGTTTTAAGATCTCAGTGGGTTTGATTGAATTGTCCCAACTCTGGGTCACAACAGGGCAATGTTCGTTGCCTGAAGTCTAAACAAAGACTGTTTAGAGAGAGGATGTGTAATTTGTACTCGGACTTGTTCACCAGCCACCTCAACAATCGTTCTCTTCTGTCCTGGGCAGCACAGTAATTGAGAAGATGTGTTTTTCTTAATTACATTGTGTCAACGCTCTTTAATGCAGTGTCAACAGTCTACGCAAATGAAGGCTCTATCCAATCAGAGGCTATGAATGCCTTGATTTTCTCATCATCAGCTACTAAGTGATACGAGAACTCGGACCAATAAGCGATTAATGTCAAGTTTCGAATCTTTATCAATGAATAATGATATTGTGAAATTCCTGTAGGCCCCCAAGTGCTGTATTTAGAAAAGCACTGTTGGGAGCAACGGGCGGTATCTAGTTTCTTTTCCGACAGCAGCGGGAGATCGCGATCGGATACGGAGTGTTGTACTGTTATCGAGCGAGTAACTTTAAGGCCAAATTATTCTTCAGTCTAGGACTGGTACTTGAAGAGAATGAGCGAAGACGGAAGACCTTCAGTAACTCCCTTTTCAATCTCGGACATCCTAAACAGAGAGGATGGCTCGCAAAGCAGCAGTTCTATTTGGGATTCAAGACACACATGCGAACGTCCGATTGTGTCTGTGCCATATCTGGCCCCACCACAATTTATGCAAACATCGCCGTCTCATCCCAATTTACAACCATTCAGTGGTTGTACAAGGTACTCGTGTGGTTCTCAACAACCTATTGCCAGCTCCCCAAAGACTTCAAGTGACAGAAATTTAGAGGAAACTTCTATTCAGAAATCCGACAGCAGATCGAAGGATGAGGGTGAGTGCGTGATTTGACTATTTATAATGTGGCTCCAAAGGCTGTTGGTGGTCTTTAGGTGTTAAATGCCGAATGTATAGTTTGTAAAACGCCCCTCAATTAATGTGATCTGCCTCTCTGATCTTTGGGTTCGTTCTTCCGCAACAGAAAAGGGAGATAGTGGGGAATACCGAACCTCGACAACGAATCAACACCAGGATCTAAAACCACGAAAGAAACGATCCCGTGCTGCCTTCTCTCATGCTCAAGTATTCGAGCTAGAGCGAAGGTTTAGCCACCAAAAATATCTCTCGGGACCAGAGAGAGCTGAGCTAGCTGGAGCGCTAAAACTGACAGAGACTCAAGTTAAAATCTGGTTCCAAAACAGACGCTATAAGACAAAACGGCGACAGATGGCCTCCGAGATCTGCCCGCCGAGTGCTGCCAAGAAGGTCGCCGTCAGGGTTCTGGTACGTGATGACCGAAAGCAGTACGAGGATTTAGGACTGGCTGCTCTACCAGTAACCCCCTTTAGCTATGCACCACCTTCATACGCAGCTCATTGCGGCTACTTCTGCTTAAGCCCAACTCTACAGGCGCCATCATATCAATAGACAAACATTGCCACAAGTTCGAGCTATCTGGAACAAAAATTTACCACCGCTTGGGACACGGACATTTGCCGTGCTACAGCGGGCAAAATTGTACGATATCTTCTCACTAGAAAATTTACACGTTTCGAGTGTACACTACTTGAAGCAGTAACTTTGTGTTTGGAGAGTTTAAGTAGAGTTTTAATGTCAAGAGTTTGGGAGCAATATAGATAAAGGCTAAATTCCCTTTGCCGTGCGGAAGTGGCACTCTTAACGATTGGAGTGTTCGATCAAGAACTCCGATTTTCTAAAAGTTTACCCAGGCTAGTGAATTGGTTTCATAAGAGTTTCACTGCTAATTAGATATAATCCCCGATTAGGATTAGACTAAATGTATCATAATATATTGAACAAGATTATAGCCTCTCCAGTCTCAGAGTGTCAAATTATTATAAAGTTTTGGCTCCGAGAGCGATGGAGGGGGCGCTAATGTCCCGACTGCTGTTACAGCTCGGAAGGGAAGTAAAATAGGAAGCTACGACTTAATTAAGCATTTCCTCTGGTAGAACTAAACAATCCAGGCAAATTATTTTAAGGGTAAGGCAACTGATGAGAACGTTGAAAGGTCTATTTATTGAACATATGAAAGTTGCCTGATACAGGCAAAATCATCCCACCAAGCACACGAAGTAAACAATGTAGCCAAAATTGGTCCAACCACAGTGTTAATTGTATTTGTAATTTCAATTTCAATTATATTAGTACTGTTGTGTATTTCTTCAAAGGGTCCTGTGAAACTTTGCGTAAAATAAAACGAAAACTCATAAAACGGCAGTTAATTCAGAGGTATATTGCCTTTCAATTCTTTATAAGGTCGAGTTTTGCAGACGCGTAAAACTGTTGCCAATCATTTGAATTGCAGTTAACAGCAAAACAACGCAAACGACTCTTAGTTCAGTATCTGTGAAACAGAGGTTTTTAAATGCAATTTCCAAACCTAGCTGGCCACCTACATATCAGATTTGACCCTCTCCAAATGCAATTATTCTGTTGAAGTTGATTATGGTGCATCGTTCATCAGATACAAAGCCGCTCATTAGTGCTCATTATAAGGGCCTTTATTCAGAGACTTAATGTGATTGTAAAACACTTCTTTATAGCAGTTTATCTGCCCCTCCCTTGACACCTCTTTTAACAACTATCTATCCCGTAGCGAGCCAATACAAGGGCTCAGTAATCAAAAGACTTGTTTCTTGTAGCTGGAATGTGCTTTGGCGAAAAAAACCAAATCATGACGAAGCATTGCGATTCGAGGAAAGAAAAACAATCTTTGACACCTTTTTCGTACACATTGTACAACGGAAGTGAACCCGAGAAATATAAATTATATAATAACATGTCATGTGTGCCATCTTTTAGTACTGTAGAAGTGTTCAGAACGCATCAACTTCTGCATGAATATGTTTTAATGGCAGTTTAATTCTGATTGAAATACTCCACTAGTTCCAAATGTTAGCATTTTCGTCTAAATGCCTTGGTTTCCTGTTTGTAAAGATTCGTAAAACGATAATGCTCATTATTTTATCACCGCTTTGCTTTGTCCGTCGTGAGTGCTCTATTTAGAGATCTGAGCTGATCGGAAAACCAAATTTGCACCAATAACAAAACTTAGTGTTAGGCTTTAACACAGGACACAGCTGTACGCTGAAAATTCTTATCTCTGTCGTTTATTGTTAAAATATTGTCCCAAGAAAAAAAGCATTTTCTGTCCTAACGAGGAATAGCAAGCCAGGGCAATTAGGGACAGATTGGTTTCAATGAAAATGTAATGGATGTGCTGCAAGTCGAGACAGCACTCTAAATGTCCTAAAACCACACACGTCAAAGAGCCTCTCCGATTTCAGTTAGGTTAAGATAATGCCCTGTCAAAAGCTAAACATCAAAGACAACATTCCGAGCAAACAAAAACATTTTAGAGTGAAAAAAGATCTTGTGTTATCACAAACTAAAATGGAGCACGCGTCAAAATGCCAAAAATCTGTGAGGCAGTATCATAGTATTTCTGTTCTCGGGCGCACGAAGGAAATCCATTTGAGGGCGCACTTCACTTTAATGATCCGAAGCTCACGATCCACTTAAGCAGATGAAAGAATTCTTTAATTAAATTTGCAGCCAATTCTGGTCTAACCCTGACAGCACCGTGATCTTGGCTATCCCTTGAACTGCAATTGGAGTTCTTCTCCAGTCTAATCACCGCTCTTATCTTTAGTAGCTACAGCCTTTCCTGTCACACATTTCCATGTCTGTATGAAATTCTAAGAATAATTTTGCTTTGTAAGAGCCGTTTTATTTAACATCTTCTTGCAACCAAGTAAGCTAAAAACACGGTTTGTAGTTTTGCAGTGGCGTTAAATTCGAAGCATTTTAAAATACAATTACCAATTTCAACTAGCGGAAACCAGCTCAGTATCAAGACTACAGGAGAGTAATTCATTTGAAAGATTTCTTTCACAGAATAGTTCGATTTTAGGAAGGTACTAAATTAAAAAGGTGCGTGCGACCGAACATTTCCGGAGTGATCTCGCAGCTTAAAATATAGCTTGTCTTACAAACAAAGCTCTAAATTGTCCGAACAAAAGATATTTAAAATTCGAGCAAATCCATTTTATATTACCAACTCCCGTGGCGCATTTACTGGGATTTGAACGGTGCAATTAACGGAAACGGCCTATTGTATCTAAGTGTAAAAATAGCAGGGTCCTTTTCTTTCTGTTTAAATCTTTCTCCTTCATTTCTAAGTCATTAATTGCTTTTCGGATCGTGCCGTGGAACAAAGGGGCTCGGATGAAGAATTAATGTGGATTGTCCCTTCTTGTTGTGGCTGCGGAATAGTTTCCGGCACAATTGCAAGGAATCCCATTCTTGGATCTGAACATTTTCTGGTAAGTTTAGATCACAAATCGAATTGCGAATGTTCGACTTTCACGCTCAGTGCTCGGACACACAATCGATTTGGTTTCTTTACATGTGTTTTGAGAACCGACCCACTTTCAGATGAATCGATTTTATGTTATTTTCTTTTGTACAGTTTCGGCGACGATTTCTAAGCAAAGCGAGTGTATACTTTTCACCGAAGAAAGCATAGTTTTATACTCAATGCCAACATTGTGATTTGAGAATTTGGTACCGCTTGTTTAGTGTTGCCACGAGCTACGAAATCTGCTTTCTGCCACTCAGGAACTGAGAACGGCTGTTAATGGTTTTGTTAGCCAAAATAAACAGAAACCCGTGCATGAATTAAGAGATTGAAAAATGTTCTTGTAATGGCTTTGCTGTGTCAACCATTATCGGAGTAGATTGAGTGGTCTGTGGTGAGATTGGTCATATTTCAAGGTTTTCCACGTAGTTGTGGTTTGAATCCGATGTTTGGCGCACGTGGTGAATAGACATGAACACTTCTAGCTTCTGGATACAAACCACTGAAATGTTCTGCAATTGTCTCGAACTATCTCACCTGTAAATACGTGATTTACTACAACGTTCACGAATTCTCTCTTCCACAAGTTTAAACTTTGTGTTACAGTCTTTTTTATGCGATATCATCTGCTTTTAAAAACCTCATAGCCGCTTCTTCTCAATATTTGCGCCAAAACTAAAAACACTAAGTCTCAATTGTTCACATCACCACATGCTAACTGAACTTCTGATCAAGCATTAAACAGAACAACACCGGACATCATTTTAATTTCTTATATTTTCTGAATTATTAAGAATACATTATTTGTAGATTCTCAGGTCTCTCGGGACGTTATCAGTGGAAAATACAAAGCATAGTCATCATGTTTTGTTTGGGTCATAGAAAAGGATGTTAGGCCTCTTTCACATAATGGAGATGTCAGAATTAAGACAGAGATAAGATTTGTTTTCTTTGCTATTTCAGGCCTTGATTTATCTTCTTCATAGCACTGTCAGTGGAGGTATCACATGGTTTTACTGAAGGCCTTATCAAAATAAAAGTTTTGATATGCGAAAATCTGTCACAAGACCTCCAGGAAGTTCCACTCTCCAAACGCATGCAGGCATTGTATCGTGTCCAGAATTTTAGTTGCAAAACGTCTACGTATTCAAAAAATGAATAAAAAAAACTTCATCCAACGACACTTGAAATGCCGGGCATTCATTTCATTTTCATGATTGTGAGTTAGGAAAACTGATTTATTTTTGTCAGAAAAATTCAAAGTCGAACTAATTTAACATTTGCTGGAAGTGTCTTTGTTTTTCAAAAAAAGAGATGATTGTCGGAGGTCGCTGAAGACAAATGTACTGTTATATATCAAACCCTTCGTTCATTTAAATAGTTTTGAATGAGGAACCTTGAAGTTCATTAAGGAAAAAAAATATGAAAACATTCAAACTCGCATAGAGACGAATGAGCAATTTTCTCTCTGTCTCGGTGACAATCAGTTTTTCGGATAACGGAGAATATCTCAAAGAGAGCATTACTAGTACTGATAAAATAACAGCTAACTGATAAAGCTATCAAAATAGTTTTTATTTGTTTGTAATTTTTTGGGATGTGTTGGCGTCACGATGACAAGCAGATTTAAGTAAGGTATTCAGTGTTAAAACTGTACAAAAATAGGATTTTGAAAATATGCATACATTGGCAAAATTGCATTCTCATAAATCAAATCAAACCAGAGTATTTTGTAACAGTGAACAGTGGTTCATACATGCGTGTTTTCAAGTCAAAATCAGTATCTAATAATTGTTTATGACTATCAACATAGACATGTTTTCAAAACTAAGAAATGTTTTTGAAAGAAAAAGCCCCAACGATCGGTATCGTTTCTTCAGTATTTTAATTTCAGCCTGAATGAATTTAAACGTTTTATGGTGATTTGAAACTCTTTTTTAACTTAAAAACAAGAAATTAAAATAATCAACATTTGTAGTCATGGTCAGATGGAGTACTTGTAAAGAGGTTGAAATGTAAGGTTAGCCGCGCCCGTACAAAACCCGCAAAAGTAATCTTGAATCGAGTGGTTAAAAAACTGTACGAAGCGAGGACGTGCAACTTGCCACGTACTTGTTAGTTTGGATTTCCTATTTACAATTGTTCAGCTGTTAACATGTTTGATATTTTTTGAGATACTTTAGCTTTCTAGAGTCTCCCCAGGAGAGAACTTTTATCGCCTAATTTTCTGCTTCAAAGCACCTGAATTTAAACAGTGGACGCCAAGCTGTGAAGGAAATCAAGTTTACGACGAAAACAAGGACTCGCTGCATGAAATGATTGCTCGATAAAGTGTTAATACGACGTAAAGATGCCGCAAACTCCTAATTCAAAAGGTATACATGCTACTAGTAGTAATTGCGGCTATAATTCAATTTGGTTGTAATCCGCTTAATTTCCACGCTGCGAGCAGCCACTTAGTAAAGCCGCTACCACGGAAGCTGTTGAACCTGTTCGGCCCTAACGCTAGTTTTTGTTCAATTCTTAATTGCAAAGGCTCTTTAGGTATAGGAATGACAGGAAGTTTTTCTGTGTTGTGGCGGATAGAATGCAAATGCGTTTTCTAATTAAAATGATTGTCAACTGCTTGAAGCTAACACCTTAAGAGCTGGTTCTACAAATACACTCTTTTTTTATTTAGAACCAGTAAAATTTTGCTCAGGCTCAAATGTTATTTTTTCGGCAGTTTCAGCCTCAAAATGTTCTTGTTTTGTTCTTAACGGTTATGTTTTCTGTGGGGGGGTTAAACTCGCCTAAAATTCGGCAAGGTGCTTTTGTGCACTGTTGCATAAGAAATGTAAGTGCCTTTTGCTAGATAAACTGCTTTTTTGGATGCCATGAGTGCGTTATCGG
>JAOBYE010217655.1:0-17042 GCA_025403585.1 Parazoanthus swiftii | reverse complement strand
GCACTCGAGAAGCTAGAGAAGCACTCGGCTTCGCCTCGTGCCACTCTAACGCTTCTCTCGTGCTCTCCCAACTTCCCTCGAGAAGCTAGAGAAGCCACTCGGCTTCGCCTCGTGCCACTCTAACGCTTCTCTCGTGCTCTCCCAACTGCCCGCGTGCATCCATAACTCGATAGATGCACGCTAAACATGGACCATTTCTTAATTAGTTATCAAAAACACACTTCCATTTATTACCAACCGGCTTTACCTATTTTCAGCTAAAAACTCTATGACCCACTTCTTAATAATATACAGATGGGCATCCATTAAATCTGTCACAATGTTAATGCACGGGTATCTGAAACAAAAAAGAACATATACATATGAACAATACAGAATACAGTTTTTACTATGAAAATACAGTTTATCAAACTGACGACCAGCAAAAAGAAACAGAGACTCGCTGATCTAACATCCTGAAAACACAATCACGGAAAAACCGCGCTTAACAAATCGTGTATTAAGACCACAGACCTGGTCTCCACCATCGGGATATAGTCTAAATTTAGAATCGGCAACAAGACAAACACGAAAATATTGTGGTATTACCAACTAAAAAAATGCTGAATTCGATTGAAAAGGATTGCAAGGTACAGGTAGCTATAAAACCTTAACAACTACATCATCTTAAATTGTTTCATTAATTGTTGATCCAGTTAGTTTTCGCATTTGCCGCATATTTAGGAAAATCACGCTACTAAAAGTTGGAACGGGGAACAGGGAACGGTCAATATTCACATTATCTGCAGCGATGCTTGACGTTCTTAATTGTCCGTTTCCCCGAGTCTTTAAAGAATTTGCAGATTTTCACACCTCCAAACTCTATACTGACCGTTTCCCGTTCCCGGTTTTAGTAACGCCCTTAAAAAACCATGAAAATCAAATGTCCCATGTTCTAATCCGTGTGTTTTTGTTGGAAACTTCTTGCCGTTTGTTGAACTTTAATGAACCTCCTTCCCTATGAATTTCCACTTTCATCTTTTGTGGATGTGTCATGTGTTCTTTCTCAAATTAATGCAAACCCAAAACGGAAACACTTAACAAGCGTCGTGTGCATACAATATGGATGTAGTTTATGGAAGGGCGTCTTCATGTCACTTCATTAAGGTGTTTCCTACCTTTTCAAAAGAGATTTCTTTACAACCAAACTGTCATCAAGATCTGCTTCTGAAGCATAGAACAGCAATCTGTTCTCTTTGGTATCAATACCAACAAAATCATGCTGATCTGTGAACCAAATTATCATGAAATAGTGTCATAATATCAATGACATAAAATTATGTACTAGGCGAAAGTGGTGACTGATTATTTACAGATTAGTGGTATAATTTGATTTTCTAACCCTGGTTCCAGTCCTAAGAAACCCAGGGCATCAGGAGGAGAAGATGAAAAGAGACGAACAGAGGAGAACAAAAATGCAGAGGGAAGGTCCCTCCTCTCCTTGCTTTTCCTCTTGCGACATCCTGGGCTTCTGAGGATGCCTAGTTCCGCAATGAGTTGAATGTTCAAAAGATTGATTTTAGACTGGCGTAACTAGCTAATGAATATAACGTTTTAGAAAAAATATTAATTATTTCAAAGAAACCTAACTTCAGTGTTTTCAGACAGTACATGTTGCAAAACTTATAAGGTATTGTAGGCACCAATGTGCAGAAATATATTTTACTTTAATAGCCCTCATACGCAGATTCTTCATAAACTTGCCATCAGATTACCAAAGATCAACCATCATAAGATGCAGAAGTGTGAGTGTGGGCCAGTGTATGCAAGTGTGAAAAACATGTATCTGCCGTCATTACTGGGTGACGATCCTCAGGTCACTCAGCCATGGAGCCCCCATTCAAGGGGTGCAGACAGATATTCATCTCAGTCTGGGATTACAGTCAACACCAATGAAATTCTGGTGTCCACCAAGATTTCAGACTTGACTCTGGTTTACCGAAGTGTGTTTAGTCAGAAGAGCTTGGAATCATCATCTGGCAAGAAATGACACTTGTAACAATACTCGCAAAAAACAAACTACAATTCAATGCCTTTTATGTGCTTGGTAGAATTCATGTGCTGCATAACTGTCAAAATACAACAAAACTTCAAAATCAGCTTACTAGTACTACAAAACTCATTCAAGTATTCACCCCTAAAGCATCCACTAGTTTTGCAGTTTTGTATCCTTCAGTGCTAACACATGCAGAGTTGTAGGAGGTGGGACTAAACTTTTTTTACTTTATCAAATGCAGTTAAGACTCACATGTTTCTGTTTTTGCTTTCTTCTTAGCTTTTGCAATATTGGCTGCCTCTCTGTCAGCACTCGTCTGAACCACTGGTGCCAGTAATGCTGTCACAGATGCATCATAACTCCGGTGAATATCCGCAAGGTGATGCATTGCAACATCTGATATTAGGTCGCAACTGATAACTATAACATCTTTCTGCAACAAAAAATAATACAACTTCACAAAATTTACTGTTACTTCTTACAAGGACATTAGAACTGACAACTATTTTCATCTTGATTGTTTCATTTTTCCATGATTAAGCACTGCCCTCAAATAAAAAGGCCACAGATGTGAGCAAAAATAAAAATAACTGCTGCCTTTTAGTGAACCACAACAACACAATTTCCAAGCAATTGAACTCTAGAGTAGTGCTTATTCAATCAGTTTCATTTCAAACAAACAGTGGGAGTTAATAATAATAATTATATTCCCATGTGAAACTATAATTACATGTGAGTTTATAATTAAATTTAAAACACAATTGGAAAGCTGTAAGATACAAGTATTGTCATTTTTTGTGAGAATGAATGAACACCAACTTTGAATAAGCAATACATCATGAAGAAGTCTAAAACAAGTCTGGAAGTGACATTTTAAGACTTGTAAGAGTAAATGTAGTATTGTCCTGGCATGTACATTACCTCTATTTTATCTTTAATGTGCCTGAGAGAGTCGGCAGTTCCCCAATCAGCATCGTCAGGAATAGTCAAGATATCAAACTTCATCTTTGGATCACAGTACACTGTCAACGCTTGTGACACCTGGGCTGCAGCAGACTCCAACACAACAACAATCACGACTGCAAGTAAAATGTAACATTTAATAGTTAGCCATGTGCACATGCATTGGTCAACTGCCTCATACCCTTATTGGTTATTTCTCTTCTTGATATTAGAAATTGATTGAAGCAAAAAACAGTTGCCAATATATGCACTGAGTTTAATAGTCTTGTACATATTTATACAAGCCTGTTAAATTTCTACTATTTGGAAGGAAATTTTCTTATAAGTCACAGTTGTTTTGAAAAAGAGAAGAATCCCTCTTGTCAAAAAGAAAGGTGGCTTCCAAGAAAAGATCACACAAGCAAGATGAAACTATAAATATACATATTAACCCTCGATGTCCAGAGCGGGGTCAAACGGACCACCCAAGGTTTTTCCAACCTAAAATCTGCAGCTTTGAAGCAATCAAAGTGAAACTTTCAGTACCTGTAGTCTGATTGCGAGCACACATTTTGATGTTAATTAGATGATCTCAACACTTATAATTTATGCAAAATTATTTTTGTAAATTGAAGTTTGTTCCAGAAAAAGGAATTTTTATTACAAAATTTGTTCTAATTTCTTTCTTCCTTTTTGTTCTTCGTAATTTTCCTACTTTTGGCTGTAAATACATGTTTTCTATTAAGATCAAGCAAACTTGCTGCAAATTTCCCCAAAATAACATTTTCAAAAAAAGATGATGGCCAAGATGGCAGACATGCTATGAAACAACCATTGCCATAGCAACAGTTTTTAATTAAAACTTGATTGTTGTTTTTGAAAGTAATAACTTTACGTGCAACCGTTTCGAAAAACATGGGAGGGTCTGATTGACCCCCCACCCCCCCCCCCCCGGCTTAAATGTTAATCAAAACAGCTTGGTCGTCCAAGGGTCAATAAGGACATTGTGACTGACAATTATCGAATCAAGTAAAAAGACAAGAAAATTTGAAGGTGCAACAAAGTATTCAGCATCATACAATCCCATATGGGCTGATTTATCTGAAACAACAGGAATATAATTCATTGCATTTCCATATGAGTGTGAGAGATGTTATAATTCATTGTGGACGAAATGCACACAAAGCTGACGTGGAAAAAATAAATTGCCCCATGATTAGAATCAAGATATTTACTGGGAGAACCAAACTCCCTGCCTTCCTGCTTTTGATAGTCTAATCTTAAGTTTTTCTCCAAAATCTCCACTTTCTTGAGAGAAAATATTGGTATCTTAAGTTTTGAGCTCTTTTAAGTTGGCAGGTCTGCCGTGTGATTTCTCACTTTCTGGCTTTATACAGTTTAAACCAACCACAACTTTACTGGCAACTGTGGAGTGAACGGATAGAAAATTTTAACAGCACGTGTTGGTACCAAAGTTAGCAGCCAATCAGAGGGCGAGAAAACGGAATAGCTTATTGGTCAAAAGCGGCTTTGGGTTTTCTTGTTTGCAATGACTCACCTTCAAATCCAGCCTTTTGAAACAAGTTTATCGGATACCAAATCATAGGAAAGTTTCCCACGGGAAGCAGTGCTTTGGGAATTGCTTCAGTCAGGGGATACATTCGAGACCCTTCGCCGGCGGCCATTACTACTGCTTGGAATTCCGACATTCTGAAGCCCTCCTTTATCAATTTTCGACTTGCTAACACTTAAAATAAGAACGTATAAATATAATCTAGCAGGCTGAATAATTTTACGTTCAAAACTTCAAAGGATGATTTATCGTTTCAGCTTCAAACACAAATGTTTTCGTCTCCGACGCCGACCGCCATTTTCAGGCTTGGTTACACGGTTACACTAGTCTGCGTAAGCCGCTGACCAGGCACTGGCTCAACTTTTCGACGGGAAACCTTAAACCCAGGGTACCCGCCTGGCGCGTAGCTACCTGCAAGCCAGGTAAGCCCGGGTTTACCAGTTTTTCTGAAACCCTAGCACTTTTCTTCATCCAACGCCTTTCATTTCGGAAAATTAAGGTACAGGACAGACAAAATGGAAATGGAATGGCTGGAAATGCTTCAATTAATCCATCATTGTAAAATTGAAGTTTTGCTTTTTTCCGTCTCTATTTTGACTTATAAAAAATTATTCGAAAAATTATTGGGTCGGCTAAAGCTTCGTCAACCTGTGAATCCGGGCTCACCAGAAAAAACTGGCTGGCTACACGTCTGCCCGAGATTGGGTTTACCTCCTTCAGATTGATTTGAGCTGTCAATTCGGGTTAAGGTGATAGGCTTTCCTTGGAGAGTTCTTCAATAATAATTTGGAATTACCTATACCGGACGTGTTTCGAGATGAAGGAATTAAAGTTTCGCTTAACCCTGGGTTAAACTTAACCCTCTTTCGAACAATCGCTTCTTGTTGATTGGAATCCTTTCTATTTTCCAAGCTGCGAAAATGCGACCATGAAGATAAGAAAAGAGATGTTCATTTGCTTTTACACAAACGGATATTTTTCATGTAATAGCCTTTGCAAACTGCAGCGATCGTTGCTAAATATGTCCCAATATGTCAACACTTCTTGAAATAACTCTGTCGAATTTTAAATGCGTATTTATTCCGCTATATTCGCTTTCATAATTAGCGGTCAGCTGTTGGCGCTGGTACTCGATCGCAACTCAAAAACTTTTTTTAATACAAATTAAATAAGTAACGGTTAGCTAAATTTGGGGAGATATTGTCAAAATATCTCCGAGACTACGAGAGAAAGGCGAAATTGTGAAAGTAAATCCAAATTTATGTTTTCAAGGGATACGCTCACCACACCAGTTTGTCAGCAGCATGTGACAGGAAGCTTCATTCGTCACGTGCGCGGTAACGCTGCCTGCACCCCTGCTACCTGCATTACTTACTCGATCATGCAGTTACTGCATTAGCTGTTGATCAGACATCATAAGCATGCAAAGAAATCCACACTGAACAAGTTACCTGCACCGAATATTTTTTACTTTCTTTTTTCTCAACACATAATTTGATCCTAAAAAGAGATGGAGGTTCGCACGACGGATGACCCGCTGAGTTTTTTCGTGTACATTCTATCGGTCACGCCCACCATGTGACATGCCAGTACGTGCTACAACGACTTGTAAAAACACGAATGATGAACCGCTTTCAATTATATTTTATTAAGTGGGCCGATCGATTTAGTAAATCATCGAAACACATGTAAATTCAAACTACATTAACATATAGTTCGTATGTATCGATTCTTTAAAATCTTCACAGTGTGACATAATTTATGCATATATTAATACCCTCCCTCGACGATCTGCAGTATTCTGCACAGCATGTTGTCATCCATCCATGATTCGTGTTGGTGCACTTTCAGTTTCCCCCTGCGCTGTGTGCAGACAAGTTTTTAAAAATAGACAGCCTTAGTTCCACCTTCCGGCGAACATCACATGTTCAATCTGTTTTCCTCAGAAAGCAAAATCGAAAATTCGATAGCTGACCAAAATCGCAAAAAATGTTGGTGATTATCCCTAATAAGCTTTGAGGCCCCTTATTTTTACTTTTGTTTTATTTTATCTTGTCACAAGTCTGATAGGTTGAAAGGAGGGGCTAGCGACCTAATATCCCCCACCCTCTCCCCCTAATTTAAGTCCTAAGTGAAACTCTAAAAATATAGGAGAAATAAAAAAAACGGTTTCATATTTACTAGTACCAGCAACGGAACAAGACGTCCAAGTTGATACACATTCGATCCTCCAAAAAAATATCTTCCCAGGCCAATTTTCGAGGGGAATCAGTCACCACTTTACTTCTGCAACTATACTGCATTGTTCTGAAAATAAGTCGCAGAGTGTGATTCAGTAAGACACATGCGACGTGTTGTATTTCTTTCATTCACTCAAAAGAGCATTTACTGTCATTTCTTTTTTATCGCAGCTCGAACGCATGCAAAGAAGTTCCAAAAACCAAACAAGTTACATGGCAGAGCTGTTTTCCACTTTCTTATTTCGCAACATATTTTATTAATCCGATTTAGTTTGCGTGGGACCTTTGCTCTAAAAGAGGTCGAGATTGCCCTGCCGAGATTTTTTTAAATTTTGTACTCGGTATTTCGGTAATCAATTAGCGGTCACGTCCAAGTCCAACAACTGGCATGCCATTTATAATTTAACATTACAGACGTATAAAATACGAACGATGTACCGATTTCAGTTTTTTTTTCATACCGGGTCGATCGATTTTATTTCTACATGATCAGATGATTGAATTCTACGCAAAATCAGACCGCAATAACGTATAGAACTATGAGAGTCATCATCATTGTTCATAGTGGGATACCAGAAATATAAATGCCTTCGATTGCACACGTGGTTCGTGCATGTTGGTGCAATGGTAGGCAAACTTACTGTTATCTCCTCAGTGGAACACGATATATACTTTATATCAAGGGTCTATCAAGTTAAGTGTCTGGATTAGAGATAAAGTAAGCGGGTTGAAATAGTAACTATTTTTTCAATAAACACACACATGAAAGAAAAGAGAAATTTGTATTCGCACTGGTTTGGAGTATTTACGGTCAGCTTTTTGCTGTGTATACTGATGAAGGAATATCGTGTTTACCAATCCAAATACATTACGAATTCTACCACATTTGCATTTTTAGACTGAGTTTAACTATTTGTCGGCGTTTCTTCAAAAAAAAATATTTTGCTTTTTCTTTCTAAGGAAAACTGGTCCGCCGGAAAAGCTGTCTATTTTTAGTAAAACTGTGAACTAGCCTATTGTTCCGGAAGGTCACGCGCATGCATAGCTCCAGCGAGTAAGTCATACCATGTATGTGAAACTCATATTCCGTTCAATACACCGTTTCGCTAATACCTGTCAAAATTTTGTTAATAACCATACGTAGTAATAAGACGTTACTTTCACATTTGGGCATATAATGTTAAAAAATTTCCCCCCATAAGGTCATCTGGGGACGAACCAGATGAAAATTCCAAATTATTAAAATTGGTGTAATAGCCTGAGTCACGAGTTAGCAGTTATGCTGTACCCCACAAAGCTAAGAGCTGTCACTCCATATTTATAAAAATACGTTCCTTTGAAAAATACATTATATATATGTCCCTTTTGGGGGTCATCACATGCACAACATTTTTCCACAGTTAGGCGCATCGACTTCGCACCATTCAGGTGACAAAAGCAATGACCTTGACTTGCATGTTCTTTATAAAAGTTGGAAACTGAATTAATTTCCTGAAGGCAAGAACTTTGAGGGTCTATTCCGTTATATTTTAAAAACGTAACCGTTTCACCTAAAACTTGCGTCGTTTGGAGGTAGAACATACGTACGTTGTGTTCACTATCAAGCACCGGAAGCTTCTGGCAGCCGGAAACTGGCGTTCATTATGACGTAACAGCAGGAGTTTTTATACGGTCAACGGGAATCTTCCTGGATACATGACGTCTCTGCGTGTGCTTCACGTGCAAAGTGCATGTCCACGCTCATTCGACGTTTTTGATTTGATGAAATTATTTCCGCCAATAGAGACACTCGTTCTATTGGGGATAATGTAACATTCTATAAAAACCTTAGGCAATAGTAATTGACCATCATTTTCAGAACTTCCAAAGCCAAAGAGTTCTCACGGTAGGAAAAATGAGAAATTGCCAGACTGTCTTTGAGATTTACTGCTCGGTGTTTTCCCATATTTATTAACATCTTGTTCTTTTTTTACTCCAACAGTATTCGCTTATTTATTTATTTACCACAAACTCATTCTAAGCTTTGAAAGTATGGCTGATGTACTCGGAATCCCAAGGTCTTCCTCGGACAAGAACGCCGTCTTGCAGAGATATATGGAGCTAGACACGAAAGATGATGAACGAGTTCAAGCTATGTATATTTGGATTGATGGAACTGGCGAAGGGATCCGCTGTAAGACCAAGACGGTAGACTCTGAACCAATGGCTCCCTCAGACCTACCAATCTGGAATTTTGATGGTTCAAGCACTGGCCAAGCGGCTGGAGCAAACAGCGATGTCTACCTTCACCCAGTTGCCCTGTTCAGAGACCCCTTTAGACGAGGAAAGAACAAGCTTGTACTCTGCGAAACGTACCAGTTTGACCACAAACCAACAAGAACTAACAAGAGAAAAAGCTGCTTTGATATTATGACAAAAGCAAAGGTAAGATTTGGTGCTGTTCTGTTCCACTAGCACGTAGTCGCTAATGCTCATTTTGGTGTTTTTCTTTTTAAAAGAATCGTTTTGTTGCTGTTAAGATTCGAGGATTTGATTTCTATCACTCGATAGAGTATAAAAAGTCTGCTTTTATCGACTGCTCGATGGTTTCGATTTTGGCGCCCTTTGAAGTTCCGTTGGAATACTGCCATGTTATATTCGCCGGTAATATAATTTTTGTGGAATAATTTTCTCAAAAAGCCTTGATGCCGTAATGATTTGATATATTGCTTTTTTACTTTAAAATTATATGAAGCATTGCTTATGTTTTGATCTAGTTTGTTTGTAAACTCTCAGCCTCCCCACGGATTTGCACTTGTAGCTTGTCGTAAAACTACATTAAGCCGTATTTTTAGTTTGGCGCGACACGTGGTTGACCTTTGGAACTGACCGAAGTCTAATATGAACTATGGACTATATATTTATGTGAAAATAAAGATATCCGTCGTTTACTTCTTCAGTCTTGTACCAAATATCGTTCTAAATAAATGTTGGGTAGTTGAAAATATAACTGCGTAACAGGAAAACACTACCACCTAGAAATGCAAATTCTGACGTGTTGTTTACGTTAGAAGGTAGTTTTAAAATATTATAAAACGCTTTTGTTTTCGAATTGAATGGGAAC
The DNA here is from genome assembly GCA_025403585.1 of Parazoanthus swiftii. Lineage (NCBI taxonomy): Eukaryota > Metazoa > Cnidaria > Anthozoa > Zoantharia > Parazoanthidae > Parazoanthus > Parazoanthus swiftii. The sequence goes on along the minus strand of JAOBYE010217655.1, from coordinate 7,149 downwards.
TTGGTCAGCCATGAAAACCACCCACGCCTGTAGAATGCCAAAAGTTTTTTCTCGTAAGAATTAACTTTGCTGGTTGTGAAAACTGTTTAACAAGTTTTGTTTATGGCATTTGCTTAAAATTGTAAAGCTTTTTTACGAATACCGAATTCCTTTGGTCAGCTCGGGGCTCCATTCACCTTGGGTTTGGAGTTTTTGTTCGTGAGTTACTTCGAGAGTTGTAATTTTAGCACCTTCTTTGGAAAAAGAAAAAACGCTGAATATTTGAATTATTCAAGGTTTGCTTTTGCGGGGGAAATGTTTCCTAAGATATCAGCATAACCCTTGGATTGCGATTTCTACAAACCAAAGCAAATATTACAAATTTACATGCTTTCCAAGAAATAAAGGTTGCCGTGATATCTTTTAAAAGCGTTTTGCACATCTGGTAAAACTTGTTTTATATCTCGACCGACGCACTAGTACAATGCTTTCGCATTAAATTTATTTTCTATTTTGAAGTGGCCGACACTACGTCGTGTTTTATTACGTAACGTTTGCGCAGTACGCAGGCTAAGATTTATAGGTAATCAACAATATAAATTTTCTCATGTTTCGTGATTTTTTACATCGTCTTCATTTTTTCCACTTAAACACTATGTTAGCTTTTAATTTTTAATAGTGCTTGTAGTTTTCGTTGCTACTCCTGTGGTTTTCCAAGTTCCCCACAGCATTCCCTGCACAGAGGTGGTTTGGATGATTGTGTTCTTTAAGAGAAACATCTTAGCAATGTATTTTTTTTGGGGGGGGGGAGGGAAAGGGAGATGGGAGGTTGTTTCTCTGTGAAATGATGTGGAAAGCTGATAGTTTGATGACAATTTTGATAAAAAGAGATATGAATGGTAAAGAACTGAGAAAGGCTTGAAATACTTTCTTCAAAATTGTGGCTCACTTGTGCCATCATAGTGCCAAAAAAATGTTTCGGTACATAGTGCTCATGAATGCAGTTTTGTAATTTTGGATCAGATGTTGGAAGTTGCCCAACTAATAGCAGTTGTTTTCTATGGACACAAGATAAGCTTCAATGACAAACTGATTGTTTGCAATCACAATGTTGAAAATTTTTGCCTAACTTGGTAAACCTGTTTTGTCACAGGATGTCCATCCATGGTTTGGTATTGAACAAGAATACACCCTGCTAGACAGAGATGGACACCCCTATGGCTGGCCCAAGATGGGATACCCTGCACCACAGGGACCCTACTACTGTGGTGTTGGAGCAGGAAAGGTTTATGGCCGTGAGATTGTTGAAGCACACTACAAGGCCTGTCTGTATGCTGGTGTGAAGATTGCTGGAACCAATGCTGAAGTGATGCCTGCTCAGGTTAGGAACACTTGAAATCTTCTTGCTTACGATTTAAATTCAAACTTTCAAAACTTTTATGGAGCTAAAAATGGGATATATTGCTGTGATGATCACCTGAAGTGCAGAATTACTATTCCTTTTACAACCAGGCAAATGTTCTAAGCTTTCTCTCAAATGGGTTTTTTTCAAAACAAAACAAAAATTAAATAAAATTAAATTGGTCCTGGCCAAAGAAATTATTCTTTGAATGGTCTTTCTGCTTAATTTTACAAGGCTACTTGTGTAGAACTCCTGAAAAATTTCACATCGTTCACCTAAAACTATTTGTATGGCTGTAATTAAAGATTGCAAATTTGTTTTGTTTGTTTTCATACTAGTTTTACATTGTAAAGCATTCCAGTTTACAAGCTTCACTATTTTGGGGGGATTTTTTGGAACCTAAAAATGGTGTCAAATTACATTGCTACCCTTTTGGAGCAAATTTCCAGAAAAAATAGCCGTATTGGCCAAAACAAATTAGCAAAGCCAGTCTATTTGCTGCACATTGTGTTGAAAATACTTTCGAAAAATGGTCATGGAAGGTCATGATGAAGCTGCATGAATTGTGACAGTTGATATGATTTGTGAAACTAATGTCACAAATCTTTGGTTTACAGTGGGAATTCCAAGTTGGACCATGTGAAGGTATTGAAATGGGTGATCACTTATGGATTGCAAGGTTTCTTCTGCATCGTGTGGCAGAAGACTTTGGTGTTGTTGTCTCCCTTGACCCCAAACCAATGCCTGGGGATTGGAATGGGGCTGGAGCTCACTGCAACTATAGGTAAGCATTTATTTTCTCGTTACCAATATTAACTTATTTGTTCATTGGATTCTGTTGTGTAAATTAGGGGCTGTTGGAAAATCAATTCCGTCCCCCTTAATGTCCACTGTTGTTTTTTGCATTCTATCTTTCATATACCGTACTGTTTATAATAGTGTCATGAATTTGGTACACAACATGACATGTTGATGTTTCTCTGCTGCTAGTGACTTGTCAGCCTAACAATTATTCTTTTACTTTCCAGTACTGCTAGTATGCGTGAGGAGGGAGGAATGAAGCACATTTATGACGCTATTGCTGAGTTGCAAAAGCACCACGACTACCACATCAAGAACTATGATCCAAATGAAGGGAAAGACAACTCTCGCCGATTGACAGGTCGTCATGAGACATCCAGTATTGACAGCTTTTCTCATGGGGTTGCCAACCGTGGGGCTAGTGTTAGGATACCACGTCAGTGTGCCGAAGATGGCAAGGGGTATCTTGAAGACAGACGGCCATCCTCCAACTGTGATCCATACTCTGTTACGGAAGCCATTGTCCGCACAACAGTCCTTGGACACTAAAAAACTCTGAGAGCTTCACAGCAAGCATGGACAGGAACCAAAATAATGAAACTGTATCAGATCACTATCTCTTGTCATGATATCTATTTATTGCTTCAAAACAACCATTCAGTACAACTCACCCCCAGGGATGTGTTTTAGCCATCCCACACCCTGTACACATCCATAAAGTCTGCGCTAAACCCACACAAGCAAGGGGCCATTCTTTTAAAGAGCTGCCATAGTCAACTGGGAACTGCAAGATTGATGGGCTCTGGAACATTGTGTTATCAGTTCCGTATTTACAAGGGCAAGGAGAAATATTGCAAAAAGATGCAAATTTTTTTGTTGTTTAAATGTTTCAAGCTACATTTATTTAGTGTAATGTTATTGATTTTTAGTAGTGTACTTGTATGAAAAGAGTAAACATTGTAGATATAATTTTCGTGTTTAAAATTTGCCTTTGTTTTTTTGTACGTTGTGGCCTGAAGCAGATGGCAGCATCTTGGATTGGGTTCATAATGATATTTTTACCCATACAAAAGGGAAAATTAAATTTTGTTGAATTTGTATCCTGGAATATTATTGCATCATTTTTATGAATAGCTAAATTAGTTTTAAGAGTTGGTAAATAAAATTTACATTTAATACTTGTAGAGTGTTTTTTACTTTCACAAATCTCCCCTCCTCCAGTGCTCAAGTTATGCATACCCAAAATTAATAATGTTGACACCTGTAATGCGGGAATCCTGTACCAGCAGAGCAAAAAATGATTAGTCTTGGTATTGCACTGCCTTTTTAATATACTGTAGCTGTGTGGTTACTATGGATTCTTGCACAGCACTATGTGAATTAAGTGCTGAGGGAGCCTTCATTTTTTAGAAGAGGGGGGCAGGGGAATTGGAGGTGGGTCATCATGTTTTTACACTGCCAAAAAGGGGGGTAATTGGAATTTTCAAACCACTTTTGAGGGGGGGCAGGATATTTAACAGCCTAGGGGTGGGTTGCAAACTTTATTTCCTACTTGAGAGGGGGGTTCTTAAGTTTTGTATGACCTGGCAGAGGGATTTCCCTGGTCCACCCCCCCCCACACACACACACACACACCCTTTAAAAAAATGAATGCTCCATAAGTGCCCAAACCTTGCTGGTATAACACCTCGGGCTCGTGTGTTACCATCTTGAATATCCACAGCCTGACTAGCTCTCATAAGGCCTTGTAGCTCGGTGGGGCTATCTGATTTGGAGGTCGTGTGTTTGAATCCCATCGGGCTCGGAGGCTTTTTCTCCAGGGTGTGGCTGCCATTTCTTTTTCTTTAATTAACAACCAACCCTACCCCAGGAGAACGTTGCTTATTTCTACCCCAATCGTCGTGGAACGTTCCTCGAAAAGATACAAGGGCCTCCAGACGAGGGAAATAAAATAGTTGTTGATAACTGTGAGGCCATAAGATGATGAATCGACAGTTGGTGCTCGGTACGGCTTTTCCAAAAGTCTAAGTGTGAGACTAAAATAATTCCGACAACCAGTGTCATGGCAACTTTCCTGACTACGCGTGTCGCCTTCGTCTCCAGGAATAAGATTTCAGGCGAGAAATTTGGTTGTCAGTAACTAAACGGCAAAAGCTTGTTGGTTTGCGATAACTTGATCCTTGGCAGCTTGTTATCGATGACTTGGGACACTGGATTTTTTAGTTGCCTACTACTTCCTGTGATTGACAACTAAAGTTATCGATGAATATTCCCCTTGTTTGTGGAGGCCCTACGTCCAATTAAATTTCATCGTGCAATCATTCAACTCCCAAGTTACTGAGTCGAGAATGTCTGTTACTGCAGGCAAAAATTCTCAAACTGCCACTATGCGAGCTTGGTAACAACTGTTTCTAACGCCATGATAACAGTCCAGATGAGTTTACGACGTTGAAGAGAAACTAGATAGTTTCTACCGCAATTTTCTCGGGGTGTTGAAGAGAAAATTTCGATCGCCCCAGCTTTGTTGTTTATCAACAGATCAAAAGACCCCGTGCGCAAGAGCTGCCAAACACACGAGATAGCCCGCCGAGCTGCGTTTCTCTTGGAAACCGGCATCTCTAAACTTACTACAGCAAAGTTCCACGTGGAAAGTTGTACAGAAGTTTTTCCCCGTGAGCAGGTTACACAACCGGAAAGCGTTGCACTAGAGACAAAAATGCTGGCATATGAGTTAATTGGATGTTCTGTATCAGTTGGAGTCAGGATGTACAGAAACGTTCAAGAGGTTTGTCTCGTAATTCAGCCCACCCTTCTGGCAGCAACCATCGTTGCTTGCTACTTGTAATTGTATGTTAGGCGGACGAGTTTCACTCCCATCCAGTATCGCAGGACTGTTCTTTCGCTTCCACAAAACAAAGAACCAGCAGACATCGACAAGAAACTGAAGCTATCATGACTGCAGCAGTAGTATATGCTTTATTGGCGTAATAAAATGTTTTACATATTGCCAAAGCGTTACAAGGTAATGGTAGACACTTTCACACAATTATTAAGACTTCCGCCATTCCATTCTCAGTGAAGTTACCTTGCCGGACTGATTAACAGTGGCCGATATGGACAAGACACAAAACAAGACTCGCAACTGTTAAAAATTAAATCCGCAACACGAAAAAAAAACTGCAACACAAAAACAAAACTCACAACACGAAAACAAGTCTGACAACAAAAATGGTACCTTAACTGTTTCGTTTAAGCACTCGCATTAAGGTCCTTAAAACGCCAAATCGTTTTAGCCTCAGTGTAATAACAAGGCTCAATAGACTCTTCCTATATCAGGGCCTTAGCAAGCCTTGAAAAACTTTGGGGGCACCGCCGAAAGGCGAAGGTGCGAGCCTTCTAGGAGGATCCGGGGGCATGCTCGCCCTGGAAATTTTGAAAATTAGTTTATCTAAAAACGTATTTCCTGGGTTTTTTAAATGCCATTTGAAACAATCAGTGTCTAAAACTAGCAAAATATTTCCGGACTTGGGGCAATTTGCTGAACTTAACACCTTTGACACATCAGTTGGTGGGGGAAAAACTGGGGGGCACGCCCCTCCCCAGCCCCTCTTTTTGCTACTGCCCTGTATATCGGCATGAGAACATGTAGAGTATAAAAACATACTCGGTACTGAGTTAATCAATTATAGATAAGAATCCAGTGATTTTATTATCTGAACTGTAAACTTTTGCAGGAGTTTTACTATTTTAGTTTAGTTTTGAACACGTATATACACCAGGCAAATAAAGTTGTTGTTGTTCTAAAATGTGGTTCGTCTAGCCTGATCTTCAAACTCGTCCAGTTTCGATGCAGTGAACATGCAAACCCGGTAATCCAGCCGCTGTTCGGGAATGAGCCCGCGTTTTCCCCGAACAGCGGCTGGATTCCGAGCCTACTGCTGCTGCTGTTGATGTTGTTGTATTTCTTAAAACTAGGTTGTTTTTAGCAAAGCCACCTTGGCCTCACTCTTGGTAAACATCTTTTGATATTAAAATGAGGGGGCGGTTTGTTTTGTGAGTCCTCCCATGCCCAGCAGAAAGAAGCGACGATTAATATTGTGGCGGAAGGCGTATCTGTTTTTCGCGTCTAACTTTACTTATCTTCTTTTGAAGCTTGGGCTTAACAAGTCTGCGTGGAGGCATCTTATTGATCGCTCTGGCTTCACCTGACTTGGGAGCAATGTATCAAAAACGAGTACGAGTATTTGATCACCCGTTCAATATAATGAAGTCCCAAGGGGCAAAATACCAAGGGCTTTGTACTTGAACACTTAAAGTTAAATAAGGTATTTTTAAAAGTTGTTTACACAAAGTACAAAATTGTTATACGACTTCTCAAATGAACAAAATTTGATCAAATGGTTCATGGGGGAATGCTATGGTTTTCTGGGTTTTGCATAAAACATTGTTCAAAAAGTTTACACAAATGACATTCACAAATCTTGCCCTGGGTTTCAAAGCTAATTAGATAGTTCAGTGGTAGAACCAAAGGAAACGGGTTCGATTCCCAGACTCGCGACAAAAAAATAACAATTTTTGTTTGGTCATGCAGCAGTTTATCTGCGGTCTCTTGATTATGTTTGATCTGAGATCAAAATCTTTATCGAGTCAGTTTCTTTAGTTATCAAAGCTCATGCACAAGTTCAAATTAACTGTTGCTGATATATATGAATAGTTAATGATCAACCATGATGATATGAATATAATCTGGGAGTGTAACTTTTCGTGAGTCAATGAGTCATGGGTCAGATGTGTGAGGTAAAAGACTTCCTATCCAGTGCTTATGAGCCCCGTTCGGATACAACTATAAGACTTTATACGGTTTGTCTTTGAAGGGTTTAATGTTTTTAAAATGTTTAATGTTATCAAGTGCTCCCCGCGGGGCTTTTCAGCACTTGCAGCTCACGAGATCGAACCGAAAGCATACA
>JAOBYE010217544.1:0-17042 GCA_025403585.1 Parazoanthus swiftii | reverse complement strand
ATCTGGAGGGGGCGGTGCGTTAAAGCCGTTCCTTTTATCAAAAATATACAAATCCCTTTACGCATTGCTGTGATTTTAGTGCTTTTGTTTCTTAAATTTTAAAAATTAATTTAAAGTTGCAATGTTTTCATTTGAAGTACGAGTGTACATGTGACTTTACTCGGCGGTACTGAATCAAAACTTAGCTGTGTGTCTGGCTCTGGAGGTTAGCAAACACAGATTTTGACACATATATTCAGGCCCATAGGCAGGGGGGTCCGCATTTAGAGATTTAAAAAGACCGTAAAGAAATCCGAATAGGTTTATCGTAACAATTGTACTACCGTAAATCGAAACGACTAAAAAAAAAAACTGCCATAAGTGTGTTTGTCCCATAAATGTGGCCATAAAGAGTCCAAGTTTACGAAATTTGCACCCCCCCCCAACAAAAATCCTGGCTACGGGCCTGTATATTTACATATTTTTCTTCCTCAGTTCATCTGGAATGTCAAGACCTTTATTCTTGAAAACCGACATCACTACTTGCTAGAATCACCCTACCTACTTGTTGCTCTACACCCTCGGGAACCCAGGAACTGGGGGAGCAAAAACAAGGCCACGGGGGAGGGGGAGGGGGAGGGGGAGGAGAAGGAGGAGCAGAGGAAAGGAGAAAAAGAGGGTGGACATCTCCTCTATCCCCCTTTACCTTTCCCTTTTTTTCTGCCCAGTCACCACTCTTTTTCCGGTGTTTGGTTTCCCTCTCTTCATCTTCCCTACCCAACGCGCTTGGTTCCAGAGGATGGTCACTCTATTGCACCACGAAACTAAGTGATTTTCTCCAATTAAAGTAAAGTAAAGGCACTTTATTTGTTGAGGGTAGCACACTTACATCTCTATGGTGTACTCTCCCGTGTGGCCCTCACCACAACACCGGGATTACCCCACTCTTTTCGAGAAGTGTGTTGGATCGTTAAAGTCCCCTGAGGCAACATCCCAGGAGATTATATCAACGGCTTAATGTCCCTGTCCGCGGACGGTGTGGCGAAAGAAGGCTATCACCCAAAATTCAACCCTCAATCAGGCGGCGGGGATTGAACTCGGGGTCTTCTGGTTGGCAGTCCTTACCAACTGCGCTAACCTCGCACAAACAAAGGGTCAATGATGGGGGGCCTCTATAAAACTTCGGTGCCTATATTTAGGAGGTTCGACTGTATTTCATTTGTGGTTTATTTTTTAATGTTTTCGATAGATAAATTTAATTCACTCGTAACTCAAACATTTGCCGATATAAAATACATTTTTACTTACATTTCGAGCAAAACTAGCACGCGCTCTGACTCTGTTTTCGTTTCTCTCTGAGTTGACGTGTTTGCTTATGATCTGCGAACAGGTTTATATTTGTATGTTTTTGGTACTCAGTTTCATTTGTATATGTCACTAATCCGCAACTGATAGTTCTTTCAGTGGAGGCTTCCGTCACTAAGAATGGATCTCAGGAAGGAAGTTTGATACTGATAGATCTGCCATCTGATAGAATATTCTCATAATCACAGATCAGTAAAACTCACGCTCGTGCAAATGCTTAAGTTTTTTTTATTAAGAATTTGCTTTCTTTTTTTCGCTCTGATCAGCATTATTAGATGTATATAGAGATTAGAGGACGTTTTCAGTTTTGATTTTAAGACCATTTTATACCGCACGTGTTTTCTCAGATGTGGCCCGTGATACACATTCTTATGACCTCGCCGATTGGTCAATTTTTTATTTAGTAAACAACCCCGGCGTGACACCGGTCGACAGTTGTATGGGATCTCTCGCTGTGAAGGAAAAAAGGCAAGGAAGATACTGCCTTGTCGACCTTTGCATTTATCAGTCAACTCCGTCATTATTACAAGTTGTTGCCTCTTGCATTTGAATACATTTTGGAACAGTCATTTGTTTGATAGAAGTTAGTAGTTTTAAAAGACCACACTGATATAAGTTATCATTCTTTTCCAAAGCTGGTGAATTGCACTTCAGAGACTTGAGTATGAGTGGTGACCACTGATCCGCAGAAACAAAAACTGATTGCATAACACAGCCACTAGTTAGCCACTTAAATCCCCATGAACTCACTGATTTAACCAAATTTCTGTTCGCGCACTTGTAAATAGGATAATTTATTGATCTTCTCATAGTTCTTGATCTATTTAAAGTACTTGGTGGATTATTGAGCAAAACTGGCTCTAATTCCAATGGAGCGGAAATGAAGTGGAAGTCCATCAAACGGAAATGAAGCGGAAGTCCATCAAACGGCCGATTTCAGTGATCTATTCATAGGTAGCTATTATAAATTCGACATCTCTCAGTTTCTTTTAGGGTACTAACATTGTATTTTTAACTATGGTGACTCTAGCATGTAACCTCAGAGCCCAAGAAAATGTCCAAAAGATGAAGAAACTGTCCTTTTGTCTTGGCACCAGTTTACAGTTTACTACACGTCTACAGCTACAGGACAACTTTGGAAATTAAAAGTACAATGGTAGTTCGCACAACAACAACCACCAATTTTCCACTCACCACATAGAACTCGTGTCCAAATTAAGAAAAGTAATCTTATGCTTGATGCAAACCATCTCGAGTTGCTCGCCATGTTGGCTTACCCAGAAGACCCTGGGGACGAGGTTGCTGTTGGCTTTGAGATTTTCTGCCTGAGTGACCTGGCCTTGCTGCAGCTGTTTTGATTTCGTATATGGTGACGTCACCATTGTCCTTAGTGCCCCCCTTCTTCTTTAGAACTGTTAGAGAGCGTTATTCCCCATCTCCCATCGCGAGAGAAACTGTCTAAGTTGACATTCACCCCCTGTCAAAACCACCGGCTTCGCAGGCTAGAAAAGCAGCGCTCGCAAACTGGACAGTTCAGCGTTAAGCACACCTAAAACACAACCCCAGTTTTAAGCCCCCCCGGATATAAGCCCATCCATTTACCAACGAAGATATTATTCCTGATATAAGCCCACCCGGGTGTAAGCCCATCTACTGTATAAGTGCGTTCCCTTTTAAAATCAAAAATTTTAATCATATGTGTTTTATAGATGTTTTTGAAATAAATTCTCCGTTTGTTGTGACGCACGATAAATATATCATAAATGTAACTCTAAATATGTTGGTATGTTAGCTTCAATTCTTTTCTCAGATACGTTTTATCTCGTCGTTCCGAAACATTTCTCTTATTCCGGTTATAAGCCCGCCCAAAACCCCTTATGAAGTTATAGAAGCCCAGGGCTTCAACGTGGGATTTTACGGTATGTGGTTAGGTACAGGTCTCTGCTTACAAAGTTGAAAGTCATCGATTCGAGTCAGGAATATGACGCAAAAAACATATTTCTCCGAAGTATTTTTAAATTTTCATGGAGAGAAAATTCATCTGAGTTAAGAACAAAACTTCAGTGCTAAACTGACGCCCCCTCGACTTTTTCGGCTTTAGATTTTTGCTTCTCGACTGAATACCAAAAACTTTGGTACAACTGTTCTTTGTTCGTTAACACATTTTTTGACACTAATTAGGTAATGTAACAGCTGATGAAATCATCACTTTAAGTCGCGCAACTTGTGCGTTGACTTAGAAATTTCATTTTTTCGCTTAAGAGTGACTAAATGCATACAATTTTACAATTGATTCTACCTATTTTGCATTTTTTAATCATTAAATGCTGAATATTTTCTTATCATTTCCAGTATTAAAAATTCGAATTTGAATAGAATCCGGAAAACTCAAAATTCAAAGATGGCGGCCAAGTTTGGTATGGTTGCCATGAAAAGCAATTGGACACCACGTGTTGATGCTTAATTGAAAGTACAAAGGAATCTGATCATACGTCCCAATTATCATATCAATCGGATGAATAGTGACGAAAGTAGAGGGATTGACCCCTCGCGTGACTTTTTTTGTTTAAGGCTTCTGGGGTTAACAGAAGGGGGATTTATTGCTTGGAAGCTTTTAAAAGGTGAGCTCTTTAATCGAAAGGTGTGCTCAGTACAGCTTTTAAGGCATGTCATTGAACAAAGGGTCAGTTCTACCGTAGCAGTTTGAACTTTTGGCTTGACGTGTACAACGATTTCTAAAACCAAAACAGTATTTTATTAAATCATTAATTTTAACCTTTAAGATGATTCAATTGACATATTCACTTATACTTAAGATTCTCTCACAGTTAAAATGTCTTCCGGGAGTTGAAGCTTAGATCATGAATTTGAAGATGACAGAGTATATTTATTCACGCTATTTTCCGTTGCTCCCCGGCATCTACTCTTTGGATATCAAATACTGCAAATACGGCATGGATGACTGAATACGAAGACCGCGATTGTGTAATTTTATTGATTATTTACCTATTGAAATAAATTTGTATCTATCTAGTTATCTATCTATAATGTAAATTTAAACAGTTACTACATTTCTTAAAGCTGAAGCGAATATCCTGCAGAGTGAGTTGCTATCTGTGTGATAGCGTCACGTAATAAAACTATCAAAATACTTAGCCGACCCATTCTGTAAGATAGTTAGCGCGAATTGTTCTAATATCCTTACGAGAGAATGACAATTTTATAAGAGAGAAAACTCGTAGAGCATTCCGGTAACAGCCACAATCACTCCGATACCTCAAAATCTGTTAGAACATGTTTTATCGTTTTCATCGTTATAGATAAATATTCACACAAACGGAAATAGCACTGAATAAACCAAAAACAAAATTTACTTTGAATTTTTAAAAATAAAACTATTCACTTGTTGTAATACAGTGTGGACAACATTTGGCGAGATGATCTCCAGAAACTCAAAGATCTGGGATCATATGAGGTTCAGAAAATAAAATCTGTTGACAAATCGAAAATATGGCTATCAAATTATTCAGAGAATACAATTCCTTAAATTGGGTGAGGATCAGTGCGTTCACTGTTCATTAGCGTTGCTACCCGTTTACCGCCGCATTATTATTTTACTTTAGTCACTTTGTTTCCATAGGTTACAATTGAAATATTCCCATTATCAAAAATATATTAACTCTTGCGTCAAAACAGCAGACTGCTTGGTGAACAAAGTCAGTGGGTTCACGACCAGTCTTATTATGAGAACGTTATGCATGTAGGTAATAGAGAGCATTGCTAAGATCTAGCGCTTTCGATTTCTGCGAGGCATTTGTCGATTGTGTTGACAAGAAGATCCGCATCTTCGTGGGAAAACACTAATGGCGGTTTGATCTTGATCACATTTGAGTGAGGTCCGTCTGCACTGATGAGAACATGTTCCTCCCTGGCTCTACAACGAAAAAAAGAAGGATAAAACTATTGGTTGTATCTTTGTTGCACCAAGCAGTTTCCACAAGGTGGACATGTCCAAAACGTCGCATTTCCTCCTGAAGGCGATTATTAGAAGGGGTTTCATATCTGAAAGGAATGCTCAAATTTACAATTCTAGGGAAAGGCCGTAGTTCAATTAGCGTGTGCCACACAATATTTCACATATTAATATCTAATATATTTGGAATTTAACCGGTCTAAAACAAAGCCAGGAAACTACCGAACCGTTTGTTGTCCAAAATAAAAACCAAGTGGAAGCAAAGCGTTCTCTTGCTTAAACGCATTACATCGAGTCAAAACGCGTCACCGCTAGTTAGGAGTCTAAAGGCAGGTTCACATACACGCAAGCGCAAGGACATTCACACCAGCGACGCAAGTGATACAAGCGACTATTCACACTAGGAAATTTGTGAAGCAAGAGCAAACGCAAGCGCAAGGTGTGCGCAAGAAAACGGAAATCTGCGTCAAGTTACATTCACACATGTTTTGAACATCATTGCGTTTGCGTCAGCGCTTGCGTCTCTAGTGTGAACACGCCTAAGGCATTGTGCGCGAAGACTTCCTCACGAAACTCTTTAAGTAACCGACAATTGAGTGTTAATAACTGAAATTCCGTATTAACCTATGTTAACTACTTCCAACATTTCCAAGAAAAATGTGAAACGTAACGTAATGTAATGTGGGCCGCCTACCTATACACCAGATGTTGTGCCTCTGTTGTGGCATGTTCCTTGGTCCTTCTGTCGCGTACAAGCTCGAGTCCAATGAATAAACCCAAACCCCTTGAATGGAATGCATATGGCATAAGAGTTCAAAGGATGAAAAGAGTTCACTGTTCTGTTGAGTGTTTCATACGTTGTTATTGTTGTCACGATGTTCAACTGGTGCGTAACATTGTTGTCAACAGCAATGTGTACAGTATGTGTCATGTCATCTTTCATCACTGCTGTATCAATAATAGTTGGGTTTACTTGTACAACTCTGTAAGGTCAGTATTGTGGCCGTAATTGGGCTTGACAACACCAATTGCCCGCTCAGACTATGAAAGGATACTACTCATTTCACAGCGTAGTAATTAAGCATCTTGGAACTTACTGAACACGAATACGTAATAAAGGGAACATAATTATTTCAAAATACGACAATAACATAAGTTCTAAGGGATACGCGTATCAGTCATGTCTGTTATTGTATCTGGGTAAAATTGAGAACTTTTCAAGGAAAGTTCAAATTCCGTTGAGCTATTTTAAGGACATTGTTCATGTACCAAAATATAAATTTACCACTTCCCACCGTTACACCAGTGGATAATGGTGAATATCATCTAAAATGATACACGCAAACCACAGAACGTTGCATGAAGTACGTAATTTTTAGTTCATCGAGGAATTAACTATGCAACTCTATAACCCGAAAACATATCAACATTGACCAACACTTTCACACAAACCCTAACCACTAGGAATCAAAGCAACGTCTTGGTGGCTTTTTAAAATATAAGCGACAATAAACAAGCTTTTAGCAACTTTGCTAATAATTTAATTGTGGTCAGTCAAAACTAACAGCGATTCGGGTTTTTGGTTAAAATATCATTTATTTTGATGCACTCGGCAGCACAATTTAAAATTAAAGAATATTAGTTTCAAAACCTTGACTATGGAGTTCCAAGCCTGAAAGAACTCTCCAAATTTCAGATCGAGAATCAACGATTTCCAGGTTGCACCTGCGCCCTAATGTAAGTTCAATCATGTACATATAATTTTTTTACAATTATAAACAACAAAACTGAACAAACTACCACCGCAAGTTATTTAGTTTTTTACACCAAAAAAAAATCATGTTAAGTTACCTCACATCTCCAATAAGTTGATGTCTTTCCTGCAGCTTGTGGAACTTTTCTAGGAGGTAATTGCCCATTTCTAAAGCATGCTGCTGCAGGTTTTCATTCTCCAGCACATCTAAAACTGCATTGCCAATAGCACAGGAAACTGGGTTCCCGCCAAACTGCAACGGAATGACACTAGTTATCTGACGAACATGAGAGAACGAGACTTGTTCACGACCATATACTAGTTATTCTCTAAGTTCATTATACGCCAAAATAACGTCTTTGCACCTAAAGTAAATACACTATTCATTGAAAGTAACACACTTATACCAATAGGAAGTACTCTCTCGTGTGTTCCTCACCACAACACCAGAATTACCCAATTTATTTCGAGAAGAGTGTGGGTTCTTTTAAGTCCCCTGAGGTAACATTCCAAGAGACTAGACCAACGGCTGAATGTCCCTGTCCACGGACGGTGTGGAGAAAGATGGCCGCCCAAAGTTCAACCCTCGACCAGGCCGGGGTCGGCAGTCAGAGATCTTATTAACTCAGCTAACCTCTCGCAAACTCGTATTATGACTATCATAATTCAATGACACAGTTTATTTACTATGCACTACCAAAAAGTGAGTCAGGTATATATCTTTAAAATTAAAAACGCAATTAACACAGTTTTTTTTATTATTGTATTTAACTTACAGTGTTAAAATAACTAATGCCACAGTTTGCGAACGACTCTGCGATTTCTGGAGTGGTCACAACAACCGACAAAGGGTGACCATTACCAATAGGTTTGCCCATTGTCACAATGTCTGGAACAACATCTGTGGAAACAAATTAACAACATTTAATGCGTAAAAAGTACAGTCCGGAGTTCTAATCAAAGGTGGAACTTTCAATTCAAGCCTTACCACCCATTCTAAACAACATACAGCAGTTCGGAGTATTAAAAGGCCCGTAACTCTTTTGATCACTTTAATAAAAACCCAAAAACAAATTCAGTGGCGCTTCACTATTTCAAAATATAGCAATTCTTGAGCAAACTTTAACTAAAACCACATTGCACCAAAAGACAGTCCTTAAGATGCAAGCTACCTCATTCGGATTTCCCTCTGGACATTTAGTAGATGCAGTAACGTTGACTTGTATTTTCAATATTACGTATCTTCCGGTAATAGTACCTGTGAATTTCATATACACTCTATCTTCATCAAACTCTCAACTACACTCCCTGCCTTGAGTTGTAGTACAAAATGTAGTGTGAAAGTGAGCAGAAATTTGCGCAATTGCAGCTTTTTATAGTGTAAAAAAGTGTGTGTTTGCCTCAATTTTGAAGAACATTTTCTGTTATCAGACAAGTGTTCCCATTACGGTACTTCTGCAAAACAAGGGTCCTTGGAACCCCAAACCTTGATAATTAGGAGAAGAAGACTGAAATCTGTGTATAACACATCCTTTTTAGATTTTGTTCAAGTCTTGTGCATAAAATATACACTGAGAGGGGTTAACGGGAACCCTGGTTATTACATTTCTTTGCTGAACTGAATGCTGCAACTTTTGTTTTATGGTTTGCAATTGGTACAAATAATTCCTGTATGTCATTGCCTCGAGTGACAGACATTCATCCCACTAGTCCACAACTAATATATTGTTCACAACTGTTCAAAACTTATTAAATTATATCTTAAGTACTATTATTAGTAGTTTGGGCCTCAATCTCCACATGAGGAGAAATGAGCGATGGATGGATGGATGGATGGATGGATGGATTATTAGTAGTACATAGTTACGTGTATCATAAATTACTATAATTATTGTTTTAATTGCACATAAGCAATAACATTACCTTGTGACTCAAAGGCCCAAAAATGTTTGCCAGCCCGGCCAAATCCTACTTGAACTTCATCAGCTATGCATACACCCCCAGCTTCACGAACATATCTGCAAACATTCAGCAAATCAAGTTGAGCTGATAGCCTAACAAGTTTTTTTTCTCTAAAAAATGCCAAATAACAGCAAAAACAAAACAAAATCAAAAAGAAAAGTCTAAAACCAATCTATTACAGTATATACAGTGCACCACATCCACCATGTACATATCAGCAGGCCCGTAGGCAAGATTTTTGTTGGGGGGGGGGGTGCAAATTTCGTAAACTTGGACTCTTAAAAGCCAAATTTATAATTTACGGCCGTTTTTTATTTTTTTATTTTTTTTTAGTCGTTCAATTTACAGTAGCACCAACTGTTATGATAAACCTGTTCGGGCATTTTCATCAGCTTGCTAAACCTCCAAAAGTGGACCTTTTTTTGGTCCAGGGGGGGGTGCAAACGCACCCCATGCACCCCCCTGCCTACAGGCTGTATCGGTAACTATTACTAGCACTGACCTTAGTTTGATCTGCCATTTGAGTTGACCACTTGTAAATTCACCATCATAAGAAATAGAAATGTACTGTCTAGATTAAATGTCAGACTTACTCAAAAGCTTTCTTCATATATCCTGGAGGAAAAATGATCTGACCACCACAGCCTTGCATTGACTCACAAAAGAATGCGGCACACTAGAACAAGGAATTCATAATATCAGAAGTGTAACAAACATTATCTTTAATCAACTCTATTGGTCAAACACTGGAAGAATGTTAGAATCAAAACTCTAACAAACAGTCTATCCGTGCAGTTCTGCATGAATGCACTAAAGTCAGATCAAGAAATTCTGGAAAGGGGGTGGAGGCTGGTCGAAACCACAATTTTGAAAGGGAAGGTCAGAAAATAGTATAAACTTTAAAAGTAAAGATAATTTTTATTATGAAATATGTTAAAAAATTCAAAACTTGTAATTAGCAACTTCCTGAACACTGTTACTTAGCTACTTAAAAAAACTTTAAGTATCTGTTGACTCCAAACAATATAATTATATAGCTAGATCTAGTCCAATTCTATTTTAAGCAATTTGGCATTCTCCTGACAAATTTCTGAAGATCGAGTACTCTCTGTAATGAAATTTTGATAATTATTTTTTTATTAAAGGAACAGAATATAATATGAAAAATGTAATCATTTACTGCAAGAAGACCACTGAGAGAAATTGCAAATAATTAAAAATTAAAAAAACTTTAATACCATTTCCATTTCTAAAGAGCTTTAGCCCACTCATCAGTGATTTAACCCACACATCAAGGAATCTTTGTCTGACTGTCATTTACTTTCTTCCCCTGCATCCAAAGACCAAATTATTAAAGTGATTCAAAAACAGATCTTCTCAAGCAGAATATTACTGAAGCAGAAATATGTGTGAAGAACTTTAGCACGGAGGGTTCAGATTGGTTATCAACTTTTTCAACAAATGTCATCATACTGCTTTTGTCAACTACAAACTCTACATGGTTTATACATTTTTTCTCAGTTTAAGGAGTTCAATCAAGCAGTCATTGTAAACAAATGGATCTGCCACTGGAGCAGTCTTAAGCCCTTTAAAAAAAGTCTCCATTCACCTTCCTTCCATCCTTGTGCATGCTATCAATGGCCTCCTTCACATCCTGGGCATATTTTAAGCCCAGTTCAGGGTCATTACGATCTCCCTGGTACTTGCCATTGTAAGTATCAGGAGACGAGACAACATGAACATAATCTTTCTTTCCCTCCCCTCCAAGGGCCTTGAATTTGTATGGACTGATGTCAATCAAGACTGTAGAATGGCCATGGTATGCACTGGGGAAACATTTTCATACATATTATTACTACACTTCCAGGCCTGTATTGTAAGGCCTGGACACACACCAGTTGTGTTTAAAACTTCAAACGAAAATCAAATTACCGGTAATGCTATACCTAATAATAAATTTATTAAAAGAACTGTCTACTACTGGCCGTAACTTATAATTACATGTACTGTAAGTACAAATAACATGATTTTTTTCCAATACAAAGAAGGACCTTCTCAAAAAATATGAACTTAAAGACATTAATGATAAACAATAAATACAATCATCTGGAAAATTGTAAATTGTACTAGTCTTCCAAGTGAGTAACTGTTTAATGAAGTTCACTAGACAGACTTTTTCTTTAAAGCAATAAATATTGAATTTAACCATCATTCAAACTTATAATAACTTAGTTAGTTTAAATTTGCTTCACCTTTCCATGAAGTACTACAATGTAAAAATCCAACAGCATATTAAATTTCAAATTGTTACAGACTAATTAAATAAATAAAAACAAGCAAAATTAATTACATGTAAGCAGACATTAACTTCATAGCAGTCTTCTGAAAACTCAAAGTTCCTAGGGACAGTTATTAGTATAATTCTTTTCCTCTATCAACTAAAGGTCCATTTCAGTTGTTGAGGTTCCTAATCAAGCAACTTTTCCTTTCTTGTTTAAAAGAATAATCCAATGACTCCCCTACCCATCAAGAGTGATAATATCATAGTTCTTGCTGTGAATTCTTGCCATCCTCATTGCAAGGTCATTGGCCTCTGATCTGAAATTGTAACAACAATAATACAACACATTACATGATAATAATAATAATAATAAATTTAAATAATTTAAAAAATAATAATAAACTTACGATTTTACAAAAAAAAAATTATTCTACAAAACGGTTACTACATATAGGTGGACGGCAGGCTCAATTCAAGGATTTTTCCAGGTTCATGGAATCCCAGGCCTTAACAGAAAAATCGCAAAATCCAAGGAATTCCAGGTTTTCCAGGTGTTGTATAAGAATCCTGAAAACACCTTTGGGTGTGGGAAACAGGAAAAACGAAGCCCTATTCAATCTTATTGTCTTGATTTCAATCTATGCTATTGAGAAAATCTTGTTGTGTGTTACTCTAAACTGTACTGTGCAAAAGTGAAATGTGAAATAAGGACAGTACTGACAACAGGACTGACACATTTAAGATGTTACCAACCCAGTGCAGACGAAGAAACACACAGACAATCTTGGAGGTAATGTTGCTACCAGTCTCTCGGCATAAGTAACCATGATGTCATATAGAAACCGACTGTTTGTATTAAGCACAGCCATCTGCTCCTGACCTGCTTTCACAACATGTGGATGACAGTGGCCAACTGGATAAAAGCAAAACAAGACACAAATTATTTTAAAATAAATAACGTAGTTAATTAAGAAAAAAAAATGAATTAAACGAACTACCTTGTTACCTTAACCTTTTCAGCACAAAGCATGCCATATGGCATATTGCTGAATTCTCCTCAACTGTCTCTATAAGTTTTCTTGTAAACAGGTTGGGAGGAATTTGTTTTTCATCTCAGATAAACTGCTGTGTATTCAATCAATTGTTTTAATTGTTCTCATTACCAAACAACTTATTCGGTATTGATAATTTAAGGAGAATTTACGTACTGATAAACTGGCTCGGGGAGAAAGAGCTAACAATGATTGCATTTGTTGATTTAGTTCAAGAGAGTAACTATTTACTACCTACCATGGGTCACATTGTTGATGCAGTCCAAGAACTTCTCTCCATTTTCACCAAACAAGTATGCTCCTTTTCCATGACTCAGTTTAATTGGGTTTGATGGATAATGCACTTTACAGGATTTACTGTAGGTTTAATAAATAACCAAAAGGAAACAAAAATAATTAAAAAATAATACGATAGTATTTGTGGTGCTCATCATTTGCCAAAATGTCCAATGGCCCATAACAGACAGTAAGCATGGAAATATCAATAAAGCAAACTGATCTTAGAAAACAAATTCATACAAAACATCAAGTCCTTATGTAAAATGTCTAAGTCCCAACAAATTTAAACCTAAACAAAACATCAAGTCAAAACATCAAAGTACACCAACAGTCAGATCTAGTCCATGTATGATTGATTAAAAACCATGGATTGTTTCAGTTTAGTGTTTAAAGCACAAATTATATTTGGCCAGTTGTTTGGGATTAGGGGGTCACCTTGTATAATTTCAACTTCTAATGGCATTTAACCCTCTCAGCTTGAACACACTATATGGCATACTGCTGAATTCTCCTGAATTGTCTCTCTAGTTTCCTTGCAAACAGTTTGGGAGAATTTTCTTTTTCATCTCTGATTAATTACTGTGTATGATCAGTTACTTTACTCTTACTACCAAATGACTTAATTTATGTGGATAAAGTAAAGAGAATTAACATACTGATTAACTGGCTTGGG
Organism: Parazoanthus swiftii; assembly: GCA_025403585.1. Lineage (NCBI taxonomy): Eukaryota > Metazoa > Cnidaria > Anthozoa > Zoantharia > Parazoanthidae > Parazoanthus > Parazoanthus swiftii. The sequence goes on along the minus strand of JAOBYE010217544.1, from coordinate 3,725 downwards.
CTGAAAGAGTTAAAGGACTGAAAACAGTGTTGATGTAAAGAGTAAGTGTGCCAGTAAAACTGGTTATGAAAATTGAAAATATGCTAGTTAATGTTTAATGTCCAGTAACTGGGAAAAGGTACTTCAGTTAAAGGAATCAGAGGTAAATAATTAATTTAAAACAGATTTATTGAAAATTTATGTCTACTTGTCAATATGAAACTTAATATAATTTTTGTGGATGTTAGTTTTCTGGGAGAGAGTACATCTGCTGAAAAAGTTTAAGTCAAAAAGTGATCAACTTTTATCTTTTAAGCTTCACTTTCAGTTTGGGCGAAACACAGCCCTCTCTTTAGGAGAAAAAATGAAAGAAAACTGACCAAATTCTTTCTTCTCATAACATATACAAAGGGGCTGTAGGGAGAAAATGTATGTGGTGTCATATTTGCCATAGACAGCACAAAAAGAAGAAAAAAATATGTTACAGCTCATATGAAAATGAAATCGAACACTTATGATATGGCCTGTGAACTCTGAAAAATTACCTAATACCTTGACTAACGATAACTACGCAATGACCAAATTGCGGAATTTGTGTCAGGACACGACATGACACAGTGGTTGTTCACTTATACTTATATTGCTTAGTCTGTTATAAATCTCGGTTACTCTTTTAAAATATCAATATTTTTCAAGTTACTGTACTCGCATACAATCAACAAAAGTTTTCATAGCTACTGAAGGTCCATAACTGCGTCAAGGACTTTCTGATGGAAAGTTTCACTCGGCTCATTGATTTGCTTTGAATTTGAAGCACCTTTAGCCCTTCATACAATTACAAAGCAGCTCCAAGAAAGTATACGTTCAAATAAAAGTAGTTTATTAGGAACATCTTCTTTTCTTACCCGATATGAGTTTTCCTCAACTTCATGTTTTCTTCCACGGACAGTCGCTTTTTCACTTCATCTTCAGATTCCTGCGTAGGAACATTGTGTTCCTTCCGACAACCATTCACAACTACGGCACCATTTTCTTTCTCACTGTGTGAGCTCTCGATCGAGCAGTCTAGTTTCGCTTTTTTAGCTACACTCATTCTTAAAGCATCAGCTTTTACCCAAACCCCCGAAGCACGTTATGCCGGCAACAGAAATGTGGAACTACGTACTAATTTTTTTTCATGTGGCAGTCCGTCGGCAACAATCGGTCACAAGACTTCAATTATTGTTTCCAATGTGACGTCACGTTGTAAACAGACCTCTCTTACTTTCCGACCTAGTCTCCTTTGCAGCAAGTAATCTCTCGGTTCAGTTTAAAACACTGCTGTGACGTGCTTATCATAATTTCCCTTCTTAACTGAGAATAATAAGCGATAAAAATAAAAAAAACATAGTTACAAGCATTCACGACTATACCAATTGAAATCTTTGGAAGGACATTTTGCGAAATTCCTTCCAAATTCAGAGTTGCATTCAGCCGGTCAAGGCACTTGACCCATGAAACAACGAGGCCTGGGTACCACATAAAAATTGCAAGATGGCGGAACATCAGTTGATCCACAGACGCATTCTTCAATCGGCAATCGGTGCGCTGTGCAGTGAACAAGGATTTTCGTCTGTGTCCAAAATGGCTCTTGAAACATTAACAGAAATGCTTCAGAGCTGTAAGTATCCATATCTAAGAAAGGGTTTTGAGAATTTACACTTTTTGCCTGAATGGTGACTGAGACTGTTTGAGTTTTAAGAGTGTTTCGTTGGTTAGTAAATAATTTTTCTAATTGAGACAAAGAAGATAAGTAGAAGGCCAAATATCTGTACTAAGATTCTCGATGTCTGTGGCAGCGAGTAAAGTTAAACGAAGTAGTGGCTGGCTAAGTTTTCGATTTGTGTACATCCATGTAATACAACAGCTCCAGTGATTCAGTTTCACTCTAATGACTAATCTCAAGCTCTACACTGTATTCACATGAAGTGAGTACATGAATCACAGATGCAAACACCAAACTGACATGCTGAAATGGGGACATCCCCCCTCAGCAGCCTGTACACTTTTGAAAAATGGAACCCCAGGAAATGCAATTTTCTGCATTTGAAAATGACTTTTTAATATCTTAATTACCTACTTTGATCACACATAAGATATACGAATTGTTAACAGATCATCCAGAAAACCCTTTTTATATAATCCCCCAATAGAAACGACAGCTTTCTTACCATTATGAAATTTAAGGTCTTTGACAGTCGAGTGTATCGAAAGTCACTGGCATTGTTTGGGCAGAAAAATTAGTTTGGATTACAAATTTAAAACAATTGGTTTTGATTTAGTAATACAATTCTGATGTCCATTGTCCATAGCACTGTGTAAAACTAAAGAGTTTTGAGCTTTTATATTGGGAAATGAAATTGCTATATTTACTCTATTGGTTGAGTGTGGATTGGTCGACATACTTATCAACTTTCTGCAGTTGATGAAGGTCAGTCATGGTAGATCAATCTTCAGGATCAATCATATTTGAACATGCCCAATTTTAGAGCTCTGCTCTTTGGCAAGGACAACAAAATATCTTTAATGTAACAACTGTTTTTGCTTTTAGTTTTTACAGAGCTCAGTCGGAGTTCCAAGTCCTACTGTGAACTGTCCGCAAGGGAAAGGCCAACATTAAGCGATGTAAAAATGGCTTTAATTGACATGGGTAAGAATATTTTATAAATTTTGCACAACTCTTCTTTTCAGCCAGGAAGTTCTTGTCACATACATGTATTTTAAGTAAATTGTTGTATTTTACTTATATTTTTAAAAAAAATAGCTATACAGTAGAGAAACAAGAAGTGGATAATTGTTGCTTGTTGGAAGCCAATGCTGCATTGACTGGGCACTTGCACTTGTAAAATCTTGACTAAAGATGCATTTTCTCACAAAAAAAATGAAATATGCTCTTAAAATCTGTGACTAAGTTCAGTGCTGCATCTAGTATATTGAGGTGGTAACAGGTTTATTTTCTTGAACTTTTTAAAGAAAGACCTGTGGTTAATTTACAATAAATATTTTCGGTTTATTTCCAGGAGCAAGTCTTGATGAAATTCCATCACACGCTCGACGAGGTCAACGACTTCATATTACAAACCGTAAGTATTCTTGACTCAAGTCTTGTTGCTTGAAGTTTGTGAGATATTTGCTGATCTTTGCTGATGTCATTTGTTTACATTTTGGTATTTGTTGATAAACAAAATGTGAACCAAGTAGCTAAAAAAGTATACATCATAGACCATATTCATAAATGGCGGCCATTTTAATATTCTTTTGTCTCTATTCAAATAAGCCTCACTAGCCTCGTTCAAGTTGATATATTCTTTTGATTTTTTGACTTAAGAACGAGGCTAGTGAGGTTAATTTAAATAAGAACAAGAGAATACTAAAATAGCCGCCATTTATGAATGTGGTCTATTGTCAAGAATACCTGTAGAAATCAGGCCAAGTTTTTTTTAAAAAAAATTTAAAGTTAACAGTGAAACCTATGTTTGATGTTAGGATCAAACTATATCTGTATCCATGGATGATCAATTGTGTTGATCTTTTTTAAATGCACTTATGGAAAAGACACTGCAAGCGCTAAGCCTCTGCTAAATTTATTAGGAATACTCACAGTTGATCATGTTTATAAATTACACGTCCTAAAATTCGTACACGCGTGGCACAAAGGTCTTTTACCCGAGATTTTCTCTGACACATTCCAATACGCCAGTAGCTTG
>JAOBYE010217433.1:0-17044 GCA_025403585.1 Parazoanthus swiftii | reverse complement strand
GGCACCGCTGAGAACCGAAGGTGCAGGCCTATTAGGGGGGTCCGGGGGCATGCTTCCCTGGGAAATTTTAAAAGTTTAGCTTGTCTAAAACCGTGTTTCCTGGGTTTTTAAATGCCATTTGAAGCAAAATCAGAGTGTTAAAAACAAGTAAAATATTTCCAGTTTCACTCGGACTTTGGGCAATTTGCTGAGCTTAACACATCTGACACATTTGCTTGGAAAAAACTGGAGGGACGGGGGGGGGCACGGGCTCCCCCGGCCCCTCCCCTTCCTACGGCCCTGTAAGCCTATCAAAAATTAAGTACTTACTGGCATCCTTCAGAAGTAAAATTGAAGAAATTCTGTTTGCAGCGATCACATTTGTTTCCAGTTGTGCTGCTCTTACATGGGCATATTCCGCTGTTACCGTCACACTGCATATGCGCTGAACCGCTGGCATTACACTTGCAATCGACACACCCCTTGCCACTTGCAAATCCGTAAAAGGTATCATTACATCGACTGCATGTCCGTGTAATCACGTTCGCTTTGCATGGGCATTGGCCAGTGTTCACGTCACAGACAAGGTGGTCAGAGCCAAGTTCACTACAGTTGCACCCTGAATAAATATAACATTGATTTAAATTTTTTCATAAAAATCTACTTTCCGCTAACTTCTTCAGTTACAAAAAAAGTCATCTGTTAATAAATTACAAAGGAGATAATCTAGAATACTGTTTACTCAATAACTCATCAAACCTCGCATTACAGAAAAACCGCGTTAATACGGCCACCAACGGGCCATAGAAATTTGGCCGTACTGATTAACGGGGTATATAGGATCAAATTTCATGACTTAGGGTCGTCGGGACAAATGCTTCGCAATTACACTTCTTGAGCAACTCTTCTCTTTTTAAATAAACAACTGAAATGTGGATAGAAATGCTAACAATACTTGAAACCTTACTCAGTACATACAATACTGCTAGAATCGTCTAATACACCGTCACATAGCAACACAAAACAACAGATTCAGTTTATTGTCGTTCTGAAATGGACTTTCTGAGCTCTCTGACATCCGATTAAGATTTGGGTTTATTTCTATACTGAAAACAGGAAGGAAAGTTAATTGTAGTAAATCAGCTGTTTGATAAGTAAATAACAATTTCAGTCGTGAAATTGATATGCCACAGGCCTTTTCATTTTCCATTAAATTTAGCACGAGTAGCAGTATTAATAGGATGAAATTATAAAGGATTATACTGTTTGAGATTTTAAAATGTGGCCGTTGGCTGTATTAACGGGTGACCGCCTTAGCGGGGTATTTTTGTAAAAAAGGTATGACCGTTTTGCTATGCTAAAAAAGTGGCCATAATAACGAAGTGACCACACTAACGAGGTTGCCGTAAGGCGGGGTTCCACTGTATTTCAAACTAAATCTTTTCTCCTTCATTCAAGTTAATTTCTCACTAGGTACTTCATATAGCTTAAATTCTGATAACTCGAGTATCTCTTTTGTTTCCTTATCAGGAGTTGACTGGAGCTAGTATGAAATGTATGTTACAACGAGGTTATCCAACTTAATTCCTGTAAACTATTTTCATAACTACGATTTCAAAGTGCTTGAAAAATAAGTTTGAAAAACATAAAATAAAGCAATAAGCTGCAACTCACTTTTGCATCCTTCCTGTGAGAATCCAAAGTACCCTGGTTTGCACTGATCACAAGAGTGCCCTATTACACCAGGCTTGCACTGACATTGTCCCCCATATGGGTCACACGTTGAACCACTCACTGTGCCAGTACTGTCACACTTGCATGCTGCAGAGATATAGTGGGAAACAGCCATGAAATAAACACTGTTTGGCATGGGCGACAGTATCATGGACTTACTCAAAGTTTTGTCTTTAACCACTTCAGAGGTGGGTGCTTCGACAAGCCACACTGAAGTATTTTAGGGCCTTCACAGACAAGCAAAATAGTTTCCAATGACTATTTGTTGTTGATAATGTTCAACAAGTAATAGTGCTCAGTACAGATTTTCCATGCACAGGAGATCACAACTAACATGGTTACTAGCCAAGCTACGGACGTCAACTTTGTTCCCAGGATGTTGCAAATTGGTTTAGTTGTTGATGACCACCTCACAGACTGAAAACATTAGTTGTCGACATCAAAACAGCCATGTAATAGTTATCAATAACAAAAAATATTTTCATTTTGAAAAGGAAAACACTTTCGTTGTCGATAACTGGAATTTTCACGGTTATTGATAATTGGGGCACATTTAAGACTTTTTGGTTATCAGTCATACTTTTTGTTATTGTCAACAAATAGTCATTGAAATTTTCCCCTCATCTAATGATTTGAGAAAGTTCACTTAACAGCTACTATTCAATCGGACTTTGCCAAACTTGGGAGACTAGCAATTTTTGATGATTTCTATATTGTGATAGCCTAATCCTTTCCTTTTTTCCATAGACTAATTACCGTAATTTAACAATGATATCTGTTCTCAACTAGTTTTTTCATTTATTTGAACAGAACGCATGCAGACCATGTTGCACTCTAGAATCACACAGTTTGTGCTTACCAAGGGCACCAGCGAATGCCTCAGCCATCACGGAAAATGAAACATTTTTGCATATTTTAAGGCTGCTCAGAGTTCCCGTTGCAGTGGTTGCGTTGTCAGCACATTCTTCCATAGTTCTGAGGGTGTACCCAAGTGTGTTGGGTGACTGCTGTGCTATCTGGTACGTCCTCACTTGTGTGATGTCTGGAATCAATACTAACGAGTCTACTTCGACATTTGAGTTGGGATCTTGGCCAACAAATGTAACATTGAAAATGAATTCCTGATCTTTGCATATTCTAATGGGAGACTGGATCTTCCATGCCAGACCACTACCTTTAACCAAAGGGTTCAAGAAATGTGTCCTGTTAACGGCTGTACAGTTTGTTGTCCTTGATGCAGAAATGTGAAGTTGTATGGACCCATTGCTTGACTGTGGGCTAGTGTAGCGCAAGACAGGGTGGAATGGAAACGTAACTGATAACTTCACTGTGAAAGCGACCCACTGTTGGTGACTTAGCTTGCTGTAGCCTCTTCCAGTGAAGACACTTTCGAAACCTTTAAGGTATGATGTCTGAATTCCATTTCCCATTGCATTCTCTGCCTCAAATTTCAGCAGTGTAAAAAATCCAACAAAGTAGCCCTGTTCAACTTCTGTACATCGTTTTCCGGTTATGTTTTTTTGACAAAGGCAAGTACCTGCAACAAATTTGCAAATTTAATATGTAAATATACTGTAATTTTTTTTTATTTTCAAATAGTTTCAAAAATGCATATAGTTCAGTCATATTTAATGAAATGCATGTGCTTTGAATGGTGGAATAGAAACTATTGAGGCATATTTTATCAACTTCAGCATTTACTGGGAAATTACTCTCGGACGATCAGGAGGATCAGTCGAAAGATAAAAAGAACCAAATCTATTTTAGAAAGCACTACACACTTTGTTGGCAATTAGAGATTTGTTGATGATCATGTGCTTTCTTTCCTTTCAGTCAGTCACCAGATCATCCTGATACTATCTCAATCATTTCAAAAAGTTATTTGAAATGACCGGGTAATTGGAATGACCTGGCATTAACCTCAGCAGGGTTTGTACATGTAATTGAGAGTGAAATTCCACACTTTTCTAGATTTTTTCTGGACCCTTTTCCCCATTTTCAGACTCAAAATTAGGTGGTCATTTTAGATAAAAATATTTCTCACAAAAGCCAAGATTTACCGGTAAGATATTTTATTGACCTAAGTTTTAGTCTTCCGATGTTTTGGATAATTTTAAATATTTAGCATATTTTTTTGAAAATAATAACAAAAAATTTTTGGCAATATTATGTGACTGATATAAATGGAGTAAAGCCATGAAGAGGCAGACTTTATACACATCTTTGCTTCATTTTCCAGACTTTTGAGGCATTACCAGAGACTGTATGAGTTCCTGTCTCAGGCAAGTGGATGACCAAATTTCAATGCCACTGTTATTTAATACACAGTACATGGCATGAAAAATGACTGTGTAAACACTGTGCAGGAAAACTGGGGAGATCCATACTTCAAATAGATCTGAAATAAGTTCTTAGATAGCATCCATCTGTAAGATTGGTATTTTGTTCCGTGTTAATTATTTATAAATAATGTTCTAACAGCAACAACTACAACAATCAATGTGACTTAACTTACCATTTATTTTCTCACAAATTTTTCGAACACTTCCACCATAGTCACAGTCGCACTGTTTACAGTCCGCACCTGTTCCAACCTCAGTGGGGAAGTCATAGTAGCCATCTTTGCAGGTGGTACATCGTTGTTGGTAAATGTTTGGTTTACAGGGACATTGTCCATCATTTTGACTACAGCTGAGGTTTCCATTTATTGTGCCAGACTGGGTGCACAAACACTCTGCAACAATGTTTGGGTTGGAAATTATGTAACTTACGTTTTGGGTATCTCAATCTTGATTTTAATCTTAAAAGAAAGAACATTTCATACATACATATTATTAAACACAAGACTTAAATTTGTGTTGCCTAATGTAAAACTGCCCTGTTGCCCACCAAGTGATATCCTGTTACATATTCTAATTGCAAGTGAACTGTAATACTCATTCAGGACCTTAATTAGGAGATGGCCAATGTTAGAACTTTTATTCAGACTTTCTACCAATGTGCAAATTTGTAAAGACTGTCAATTTTTTTTTTGAAGTACTGAGTTTAAAATTTTTTTGAAAACTTTTGCCACAGGCTCCACATATTTGTACTGAAAGAAATACTATGAATTTATTTTGTATCAAAACTAAAATTCAAAATATGCGAAAACATGATCAGTGACAGGGTGTCTGCAAGAGCAGAAGCCACTTATTGCAGGTCAAGTAGATTCCAGAAGATGGCTATCAAGATGCTTAATTCAAGCAATTTTTTTATAGTAAATCAGAGGGATTTGAATTTGCACAAGTCTCAGCTGTACATATAATGATACCATACTGTACTCCATCTGTGTTGTATTCACTGAGATTTTAGCCAAGTGGCAAGTGAAGAAAAACAATACATTTAGTATGACACTTACGCCTGCAATGACCCAGTGGTTCCATCCGGTAGCCCCAAAAGGTGTCTTTGCACTCGTCACACTGTCTGCCTGTCACATTTTGTCGACACTCACACTGGCCAGTTGTGACATTGCAGCTGCCATTGTTGGTGATACCAAATGGAAAACAGCCACAAGCTGGAGAGCATGAAATATTATAATGTTTATAATATATGCTTGGGAACAATTATAAATTCACAAAGATACAAAATCTTGTCATTTTCATAGAAAAATTTTTTTTTCAAGATCTATAATGGAGTTTGACAACAATTTCCTCTCTAATTGTAACTATTACCATTACGACTAATGTATTGGCTGGATGAAAAAAGTGAAATGTGGGTTATAAGCTGCCAACCTCAAGATCTTTTTAGGAGTACTAAGACTCACTGTAGAGCTAAGGAACTGACAAACTAGTTATTGTTAGGATAACAAAAATCACAATATTCATGCAAAAAAAATTAACTGTACCACAAAAATACCTCAACCAACGTGAATCTTTTTAACAATTTCAGCCCAGAACTCATTGTGTCACTGACATGTACTTAGATGATCTCAAACTATATCCATGCCTTCCCTTTAAACATTTAGGGAGAATTTTTCTTTTCGTCATCATGTGACTTTGCTGTTTTTGATTGTTGTTTTTTTTCACAACTTCTAAGTTTGTTTGACTGGGGGCTAAATAGGTGAAATTAGATTGAAAAAATGTTTGACACCTCTTGATTTTTTATTGCAGAATCTCCCGATTTATTGTGGACACAAAAGGTTGGCCAGCCTGACAATAAACTGTTTAATATAACCTTGGTACAATATTGTGAAGGGATGTTGAGCTTGTTGCAAACACAAAGAAACTACTAATGCTACAGGTACTTACGTAGACAGGTGTTGGGATGATTAAGTGTTGTTACTGCATTACGATAAAACTTGTCTTTGCACTGTTCACAGAAAAAACCTGTTGTATTATGCTGACAGTCCTGGCATATGCCGTGATTCAGTGTTTGGTTATATTCACATGCTTCAGCATGACTGTGGCACTCGCATTCTGTGGAACAACAAACCAATTTCACAATTTTCTCTATAACAGCTTATTTAGTGATGCAGTGGTAGTCAAAGATACATTTAGTAGTTCCAGAGAAAATCCACACCCCACCACAGAGGAAATCTTGGTTGGTACACCCCCCTTCCCCCTAAGAATTGACAGGTTGAGCCATACATTCCTTCAAAATAGCTAGCTTTCCAGAACCTCCTTCCCCCTAAGAATTATATTTTTGCTCCATGATGGGTTCAAGATTATTTTTGTGCAAGTAAAAACTTATAGAATTTGTTTCTCATTCCTGCCTGCTATTTTCTTGGCAGCTGCTTACTTTTTTTACCAGCTGCTCTTTTTAATATACAGCTTTATATTGAGTCGTTTCTTCAAAAAATGCTCATCTCTACTATTTCACACTGAATAAAATATGAAAAGCAACACTTATAATTAATGCAATTGAACAGTTGAGTAATTCTAACTTTGAATGTGATTGCATGATCTCTTAATTTTGTTGCTGTGAGTGAGAAAAGTGAGTAAACAGCGAAATAAGGCTGTACAGCTGTAAGAACTTCTGGGCAGGCACTAGAAATTCTTGGTTGGCACAGTGTGCTAGAGGAGGGCTGGAGCTATACCTCAACCTTGTTTTCATATTGAGACCACCTGTGGCATTTACGTGGCCAGCAGTCCAATTTAATCACTGACATGCACAGTAGTTTGTATGCATCACTATCAAGAAATTATGGGATGCGCCTTGTGGTCCAGTCTGGGGGTTGAAATTTGCAAGCCGTCAAAGTTGTGTTGCTGGTTTTGGTGAAAAACTATCAATAAAAATTGAATAACAGCTGCACCAGAGCTCAGACAGCACTTCCCATACATCTTTGATTATATTACTAGTGTTGCTAAATACTTCACTAAAATTCAATCAAAGTAATTTTCACATCAGAATTTGTGTGCATGTTTCCATCTCTAGTAGTGGTTGTAATGGACTTGGGTCTGATTGTCTACCCTTGCCTTCTTGTTTCAAGAAAAATCGGGACGAGAAACTACTGTACATGTGTGGCCTTGCAATATTTCTAGGTCTATAGCAAACAATTTTAAGTGTCTGTTGGTTTGATGCATAGCTGCTATGTGTATAGAATGGCTTATGTATTTATTATTTGCTAACTAGTCAGTCAGGGAAAAAAACTCAGTTGATTTACTGCAAACATAAATATATCAAGGGATTATCAAGCCAATTGTAAGGTTACACAAGGTCCAATTACCGGCCCTTTCTTCAACTTCAAGTAAAGAATCAGAAGATCTCTAAAACCATCTAGCCTTGCAGATCGAGCGGTACTAATTATTCTCTTCCCTGCTAAACTCATTCTAACAAAGGGTGTCGAATGCAGACGAGCCGTTATGCTTTTTGGAAAACATGTACTTCACTCAATTTATCTTATTATAATCTGTATTTTAAAACTATTAAATATGTAAAAATGGGTCCAATATATTGTTGGTGTTGAGGATCACTAAAATATATTTTTTGATAATCGAAATGAACCTAGAAAATGAACTTACCTAAAGTATCAAGTTTCAGATTCGACGTTACGCTTCAATTGCAATTATAAATATTCAGACGCATTACCTGCAGCTGCATGAAATTTGATCTGAAAATATGAATCTGTGGTCGACGCGCGTGGCCGCATTGCTATTACTACTTCCTTATTTTGTGATTACAATCGTTTGAACGGTCAAACGATTTGATAAAAATTCGTTGACAATTTTCTAGTTAGAAAATGTCGTGTTTTAGCTAGAACGAAAGCACCGTGGAAAAACCTAGTTTACCCGCAAATTTTATTCGGCAATTAAATCAGCTGTCATTGTCACAGCTTTGTAAAGAGTTACGAAACTTACCACGGTTCATTAATTGTAAACTGCTTTAGACAATTGATTGAAATATTCGCACTGAAAATTCAAAACCAATATTAAAGTTTTGGCCCAGCTGATGGCAACAAATATCTAAGTGACAACGAAATTTAAAAGTTTTTAAAATGCTGGGAATATGTGAATATTGGCACGTTTTCAAAACGACATATTGTTTGTTGATCTTGTGGGCGCAAACTGCAAACGACCAACAAGAAATCGCTTATTTCAAAACCCGATCGAGCAATACTATTTAAATGGAACTTACTTTCGCAAGGATTGGGTTGGCTTTCCGAGGAGGCAGCTCTCCACGGCTTGTTGTTGTATAGCGGCTTGCAGATCTCACAATCGTCACCAGCCGTGTTGTGATAACAGTCGCAGTTCTTCCCTGTCTCGTTCGGATAATCGCACCATTTCGCGTGGCCATTACACTTACACCTGGTCGCGATGGTTATGTCAGAAATGGCGTAGTAAAACTGAACCAAGTTATCTTCCGTAGGGTTTACAGACTCGGCTACTGCCGCTCCTGGGTACAGCATTCGCATACGAATGTCCGTCGCCCAGAGATAGTTTTGCACATTCCTATTCCAAAAAGTGTCTTTCGAGTAACGTTTAGAGAAATCAAACATCACAATACCATTTCGCTGTGGCGAGATCTCACTGTATTCTTGGGTACAAACCGCATTAAAATTTCCATCCATGCGTTGGTCAGTTTCGCTGTTGCTCATTCCGAATCGTGTCTGACAGTTGTCGGCGTAAAACTGCAGCGGAACCCAGGTCTGTCCTTTGTCAGTGCTCTTCTCCAAAACCATAGCAAACGGACGCGGCGATTCGAAAGTAATCCTAACCTCGCCCATAATGTCAAAGCTTTTGTTAAACGATAGAGTGGCATTAACTTGCAGTGGGTCCTTTTGGTTTGTTTTGTACCAGTTCCACCAAGTTTCCGACTGCCACCAGGTTGTCAGACCGTTACGGGGATCGTTCATATACTTTTCGTTGTGGTTGAGAATGGGAAGAGGGCTGCTGGCACTGCAATTCCCGCAACCATTGATCGGGCGAACTCGACAGTATTTGAATCCTGTCTCCGGACTTCCACAAGTACTAGTTGCAGAAACTGTTGTCTTGCCGGGGCGATAGGCTGCATTCTGGGCCGCTGGGATACAGGTACTCGCAGTATCAGGATAACATTGCTGACCGCACGCAGCTGATATCAGGGCAACGACCAGAAAGACTGCGATCAGGGCCATGATCTCCAATTATTGCCAATTACCCCGTATCTCCTTAGTGATTTACCTTCCTTGATAGTATGAATGGATTCTATTCAGCGATCGAGTTCATACATAAGCGAATCCGAGTCATGGCACGGTGAAAACTGTAAACGTCAAACTTTAAATGTTGGAAATATTTTCGCAAAGCGCAGCGAGGAAGGAACGCGATGTCGTTACTGATTGTTTGGATATCTGTCATGTGATTGGCTGATTCGACGAATCGGAATGAAACAATACTTGCCTGTAAACACAGCTGTTTCTATAGAAACAGACTCGTGGCTTAACATTTAATTTCATGGAGATTATCTCATTATCTTCCTTTGCAAAACTTTTAATTTCTCAATGTTATTTTGAACTTTTGATGCGTTTTATCAATTGCTTTTCAGTCGAAGTCAGCCCTCACGTCTGAAACTATGACTTTAGTGTGGGAGTGTTTGGCAGTTTGTTCACTGAGTCAGTTTTTAGAACTGTTTGCAAGTTGCCTTGTAATTCATGTTTGAAAACACAAAAATAATCAACCGTTTGATCATGTCCCAAAATAGACGCGTTGTAAGGTTCTTAGACTTCTCAGACTAGCGATAGTAACGTGAGAATGAAATTCCATGGCTTTTCATGACCTTCTGTATTCACGTAAACCATAGGCACAACAAGAACTGAATCAAGGCTTTACTGCCATGGCAATGTTCTGAACATGTCTTTTAAGTCAGATTTATTTTCCATGTAGTTGTTTACACTAGCAGTTTAGGCAGAAACAAACTTGAAACTACTGGAGCTACACCGGACAAAAGAAATTAATTTCCATGGCGGAAAATCATTTTCCTAAAGCTCCTTTTTAGGTCGGGAAAACTTAGTTTCATGCAAAGATTCCCAAATGGCAGGTTTTTATCTTCTTACGTCGATATAGCCAAGGATACTGTACACCAAATCGCGTGTGTTACGTTTTTAAAACTGTTAGATAAACAAATTGCATTTTCGAATCAGACCTCTTCAACTTACTCACAAATACCTTGCTACAAATATTTCGAATCAAAGCTAAAGTTGCAAAAGAAGTGTTTATTTGTGGCGGCATGACGTTATTGTTGACAATTCGGTTCAAGTTCAAACATGAAAAAATGTGTTCATATATGTCAAATAAATTCCGAGAATTTATGTCTTCTCCGTCGTTCCTTTGCCCACCGAATAGTACCGATGCCAACGAACGGCCGGCTTCAAAGGAGATTACAGTGAAAACCAAACAAGACAAATTATTTTTTAAAAAATTTCCGAATTTATAGTGAGATTTCCATGACTGGCGTCTTCTTCGCAGCCGCTCTCAGTTTGCGTCGTTCTTTGGGGAAAAATCAGTAAAGTTTTCCCACCAACGAGTTTTTGCGAAGCATGTGTGTGCAAGTTTAGCGCACTGACTGCCAACCAGGAGGTCCCGGGTTCAATCCCCGGCCTGTTGAGGGTTGAACTTTGGGCGACCTTCTGTCGCCACACCGTCCGCGGACAGGGACATTAAGCCGTTGGTCTAGACTTAAAAGAACCCACACACTTGTCGATAGGAGCAGGCTAATGTCGGTATTGTGGTCTGTTAACTGAGGGCGCAACTTAATGTCTCAGAAACCATTGTGAACCGCTTATAGCGGTCCGGCTAAGACCCTCAATATTCGACATGAACAGGTTGCTGAAAAGCCCCCTCGGGGAGTACCTGAAAAACGCATGTATGTTTAAACTGTATAAGCCTTTAGAGGCCGAGAGTTGTTGGGGACAGTTAACTAAAGAGTCCGGCGGTAGAGCTAGTCTGGCCGTAGAACTTTTAAATCTTGGCTCACATTGAACAAGGCACACACAAATAAACTCTCTCTTATATCAATATTTATATTAACCATATGCATCTGAGAACCAATTTCATGTTTTCAGAAAATACTGTACCTCCTCGAACGAGAGCCACGCCTGGCGCGAACGGTTATAAATTTTGAACAAAGATCGTTTTAAGCCATAATTTATAAAGGTAAACTGTATGAAGTTGCAAACAAAAAAGAGTTTTTCTGTTCTCGGCAATTTCTCAACATCTATCTTTTCACAATTTCTAACAATTAATGTTAAAGTTGAATTTTTTTTAATGAGAATTAAGAAAAAGATCATACGCGGCAAACTATCTAAGATTAAAAGCATCCCCCCAAACTGATTTTAAAAAGGTAAATTTGGCAACACAGGTCGTGTTATGGGATAAAATGAATAAAACTTTTCGTTATATACAGTCCATTTTACATTGCCACTGAACCTTATGAAAAACTTACGAGTTTATAATTGCTACTTGCTGAGAGCTGATGTTACAGTAACCTTTCATCTTATCAACCCTTATACTCCCACAGACATTTTGGTTGCCATGGAAACTTGACAGGGCCTCAAACACACCTTTTTCATTCAAATGCATTTTACACAAAAATTAGTCTGTGAACCTCCTTTATTATTGCATCAAAATCGTTTGCTCACCAAGGAGCACATTTAAAGAAACTTTTGAAAAATTCTGTCAAGATGTGTTGGTGTCACCTTAATATTCTGGCTCAAAAACCTCTTGAAAAAAAATTTTGAAATTTTGTTTAAAAGTTATCCATGATAAGCGAACAATTTTTATTTAACAAAAATAGGAATCAGCGACTATTTTTCTGCAAAATGCAGTCAAACGCCAAATAAGTGTTCTTTATGTTAAGACTTCTTTACTTTGGGAAAACTGAAATCAAATCTTTTTCTAATGGAAACCTGTCGCTACAAAATAGTAAAACCATAGTCTTCGGAGAGGGGAGGTGTATATTGCAGGTTATGGTTCAGAATGCCTCATTGCGGTTTATTAGATGCTACATAATTTTGCATAAAGAAATCGTATTTTCAAGAAGCTCAAAATATACTTTTGCAATCAAAAGCGACATGAAATGATCTCAAGCCGGTTGAGGTGATTTCTGTCCAAGTGATATACATTCAATAAATAAAGATTAACATTTCAAGGCGAAAATGCTATAAGAGCAAACAAAATGTTGTTAGTTTATAGGTTATGTACAAACCTCAATCAATTTAAAATTCAATGTTTCAAAAAAACAAATGTCTCAACTTATTGTTTTAGGCCTAATTACGTAAAACCCCGTAAAATCGCCTAAAATAGATCGGGAACATGAAGATCAAGTATCGGGATTACTAAATTAAATCATACCAGAGTGATAAGAAATGCCGGATAAAATGTTTTACAAACAACGTTTTTACTCAATTTTTAAAAAAACCCCATTTCTAAGAACTTCTCTGAACAAAAAAAATAAAAACCGCATTTTTGTAACTTGGCCTAGATCATTTCAATAAGGGGTAATTCACAGTTATCGACATTTTCACACGACTACAAAGCTCGCGTTACCGGGGGAGGGTGGCTGTATGAGCCGTCACGGCACACACTTTCAGAAGTCTGAAAGTTTTTCATATTTCATATTGGAGTTCAACATTTTGCATGTATGAATTAGGAGAGGGTTGAGAGAGGGGGTTACGAAGAAAAATTGGTTTGCATACGCTTGTGAAAATTAATGTTGATAGTTGTGATTGACACCTAAACATAATTTTTAATAAATAAAACTAGTACCACATATGATAAAATTCTGTTCGGGTGCAGCTCAAAACAACTAAACATAAGAATCTTCGGCCATCCTAGACGTTTCCTCGAGGTTTTGAAATGAAACTCGTTAGATTCACCAAAGAAGGGTTCGTCTAAGACTGACGAGTTACGGAGTGAAAACAGTAGACAAAGCAAGGGCGCCATAAAGTGTATACCAACTGGGAAGCGTTCCTCAGGTAGGTCTAAGCCCCAGTGGACGGGTGTGATAACAAATGAAAAATGACATTTGGTGGGTGTGTCCTAAATGGTAGGTGTTCTCTTTTGTAAACCCTGATAAACAGGTGTGCATTTGTGGGGTGTTGCTAAAAGCCCAAATCAGTGACGTGTTTCCCCAAAGGTTGTAAGCCCTTGTGCGGAGGGGAGGGGGAGGGGGGTATGCCCCAGCTGACAGTGTACATGAAGCGGCCTAAACAACAAGTGCTATTCTAACGGAGGTATACTCCAAATGGCGGAAAGCCGTAGTTGCCAAAAACATATATTAAATTGTCGTGCCACACTGGAGTAACTTTGTTACTGGATAATCAGGCGTTTTTTTAAAGTGTTGGTTATCGCTAATAATGTTTGATTATTCAAACTGCGTCGTTCTTTCTAAGCAGCTACGTGTTGACCCTGCCTAATGGGACATTCTACAAATGGTAGGAATGTTACTTGTGGAAGCAGTCTCTAACCGACAAGTTTTCCCCAAGTTGTGATACCACCAACTGGCAAATGTGTGACGGAGTCAACCTCAGTCGGCGAGTGTGCCTGCTAATAGGGTGATACCCTGACCGCTAGGTCTGCCATCATAGGTGATAAGCTACAAAACCTTATTTGTAGGTTAGAAGAACTTTCCAGAAAAGAATCATATATGTCGTTCGTATTTTGCGACATAAACTTTCAGTTTTGTAAATTTAATTGAAAGCTTTTACTTGGAAGGTTAGCATTTCAGCAAAGAGTTCAGAGAGCCATGAAGTTTCCTCGCTTCCGCAATTTTGCTTTTGTAGTCACTTATCTTGTCTTTGTAGATCTGTGACTTTTCCAGTTGAATCTTCAGTCCATTTCTCAACTCTACAATCGAGGAATCCAAGTTCAGGTTTTTGAACTTCTGCTCAGCTGCCTCAAGGTCGGCTTTGAGCTTTGGGAGTTGGTCAGCGGTTACCCGAGGGAGGTTGGAACTGTCGTTAACAATTTCATTGGCAATGGTGGACAGTTGTGCTACAAGGTAAAAAAGGAAACTCGCTAACAAAACAGTTGGTGGTAGACACACGACATGAAAAGACATTAAGAAGCAGATACATCACAGTAGGTGGGTAGGTAGCAGATATATAGATACATACACATACATACATACATACATACATACATACATACATACATACATACATACATACATACATACATACATACATACAAACAAACAAACATACATACTTGCGTACATACATACTTAGCTAGATAGACTGATTTGAAAAGGTAAATTATCAAAAGTTTCTATCACTTTTACATATGTATCGAAATGTAGCTATCGTAAATTACAAACATTTTATAATTTCAAGTTTTCAATTTATTATAAACAATGCAAGTCATATCATTGGAGGTCTTTGGGCAACTGCCCTCCCTCAGGTTAGGTTGAGGTTTGGTTGAAGTTAGACTGAGGTTAGGTTGAGGTTTTGGCCGAGAGGTTTTGGAGAGGGAAAGGGAGGTCGTTGACCAGAAACCGACCTTCATGGATCCATGCCATTGGTCTTAGTAATGAAATGCACGTAGGAGTAGCTCTTGATAGGTACGGAACAAAGGGTTAGGCGTTAGGATAGAAGACAGGATAGGTTAAGAATGAGAAGCAGAGGGGACAAGACAAAACAAAACATAGTACCTGCAGTATTATTCAAGTTTCTGGCCTGGTGCTGTAGTTTCATGGCCTTAGTGGATGAATTGACGGCAGATTCTGTAAAATTGCGGCAGAGTTCTTGAACTGGTGCAACGTTCACCATAATAAAATCTCGCACAGTGCGATTGTTGACCCAACTGTATGCAGCCATTGTTTCGTTTCTCAGTTGTGAGCCAAGGAGATGACACTCTGAGAGGGCCTTTAATTAAGAGGCAAGAAAACTGTTATTTCTTCCCTTTTGTTTTTAGCAAACATAGCGGAGACGCTTGCGTGTAGTTTTATTAGCGAGCAAACATGACACTCAAGATTCCCTCTCATCTCTTACCGACCAAATAGCATTCCACACTGGTCTGTACACAAAGTAAACTTGTGTTTATCCAATTTCAGGTTATCTAAGAGATACTTCAGTTTTAATTCCTTCCCTTTTCTTCTATTGATTGATTAAAGCACTTGTTGCATGGGCTTCTAACAAAAAGTAAATAAGACAACATATCACGAAATGAAAACATGAAATGTTTTCAAAGATCATTGAAAAACTGCCCTTTTTGTTTGGAAAAAAGCATTACTAGCAAAAGTCTTACGATAAAACACCGTGATGTTTCACCGACTTAAGAAAAATATTCCTAGTCCAACATCAAAGTTCTCTGACAGGTCTTAGACCTTGAAAAACGTGGGTCAGATTGTTCAAGCCTGTTAAAATGAATGTTTTAACGAATAACTAGTTTCTAAACGTTTTTTGCATAACTTTCATCTTGCTGAACCCAATATTTACACTGTACTTGTAGATACGTTATTTTTTACATTGGGAGTCAAGCTCCTCTAGAGAATGACCGGGTTTTATTCAATTATTATGTAAATAAATAGAACACATCTAACTTTCTCCCCAACTTTAAGGGGACTGGGTACAAGTTTTGCCAACCTTTTTCTCTTGAACCAAATGACGCTTCGCCTTGTCCAACATTTTGGCAGCATCAGCTGCGTGACTCGCAGCTCTCTTGACAGTTGGTTCCATATGTGTTGTATTGGTGATGATAGTGCGCGCAGACTGCATAAGTACTGGAATATGTTTTTGCACCTGCGCACTTTGAGCTTGTTCATCTTTTGACACACTAGCAAAGTTTTGCAGCTGAAACATAATCAAATATTCATTTTGTAGATTGAAATGTACATACTGTATGTAAATGTAACGTCCAAGGTGTTTGTGTGATAGATAGGCAGATATCGTCAGGGCAGATACAAACGCCAAGTTAAAGCAAAGGTCATTCGTAATCTTTTTGGTAAGATTGTTCAAAAGAATTAGGGTTGTTTTAAAGAAGCCGACTACATTTAGGTTTTGTGCTATTGTATTTTGCTCCAAGACGAAGGCTCGTGAAAAAGTGAATATTTTGTATATTTTCCCATGTTGAAGCGATTTGACATGCCCAGAAATGTAATTTTCACTTATAAAATACAATTTCATGCAAAACTTACAATATGTAACATTTCCTTCGCCTCTCTGTGTATTTTGTTGGCCCTGTCAATGGCGTTCATTGCTACATCCCGTTCTTTTTTCACATTAGTCATAAGTGTGGTGCCATTTTGCTCCACACCCATCACATTTTCTTCCAATTCGTTTGCTCGCAGTATGGCCGAGTGGATCTGGTTGATATAGGGCAGGCTGGACATGAAAAGGCTGCTGGAGTGATTTGTGAGTTCTGACGACAGACGGACGATCAGGACTGCTCGTGACAGAAGCTCTTGTAAATCCTGTAACAAATAAATGAAGAGAAAGCTAGATCAGTATACGGAAAACACTTAAAGGACTCTATCGCGGTACCGACTACACTTGGTTTTTGCCGCCGCTAGGTACAACATGTTAGATACAAAAGTAAAAATGCAAAATGATCTCCATGTATCATTACAGGTTAAGATGGCGGCGGCGCCACGCATGAATCGCGGGTGGCAAAGATTGTATACTTTCTGCATTAGCTACATTCTACTCAAAGGAATATCGCCTCAGTATGCTTTCTACGATCTGAATAATATCTCATACAGGTTTTATGCTGGTAAAATCGCATCCACACCGCAAATACCTTCAACACTAATGAAAGCAAAGAACAAGACAACCGAGTTATCTGCCTCGATGAAATTGGCCAAATTGACCAGACTTGTACAATATTGTTCCCTGGCTTCTCTACTATTGCTATCGGGAGACATTTGCCCTAACCCAGGATGG
>JAOBYE010217323.1:0-17046 GCA_025403585.1 Parazoanthus swiftii | reverse complement strand
TACATGTCTGCTATATAGTATCTGCCCCTCCCCGCAAAGTGTCTACATGTCTGCTATATAGTATCTGCCCCTCCCCGAAAAGTGTCTACATGTCCCCTATATAGTATCTCCCCCTCCTCGCAAAGTGTCCATGTCTGCTATATAGTATCTTCTCCTCCCCGCAAAGTGTCTACATGTCTGCTATATAGTATCTGCCCCTCCACGCAAAGTGTCCATGTCTGCTATATAGTATCTTCTCCTCCCCGCAAAGTGTCTACATGTCTGCTATATAGTATCTGCCCCTCCCCGCAAAGTGTCTACATGCCATCTATATAGTATATGCCCCTCCACGCAAAATGTCTTCATGTCTGTTGTATAGTATCTGCCCCTCCCCGTAAAGTGTATATACGTCTGCTATATAGTATCTGCCCCGCACAAAGTGTCCGTGTTTGCTATACCAGATTCTGTCTTCTAACAAAGTATCCGTGTTGGCTATGTAGCATATGCCCCCTCAAAATGTGTCTGTTTACTTTATAATATCTGTTTCCCCAGAAACTGTCTATTTTTTTTATAAAGTATGAGCGTGTCCCGCTCTGCAAAGTGTCTGCTTGCTAAGTAACTTGTTTTAAAACTCAACTGATGCCAACTTACAAATTTTCTGATACCTTATAACGGAAAAGGTAAGTAAGGCCGATCAAAATTATTAGTTTATCATCCTAACCCCACGGGCAATGTTCCCCCGGGAAATTTTGAAAATTCGTTTGTCTAAAAACAGATAAACTCCAGTTGAAACAAAAACTAGTAAAACATTTCCCGTTTTTCTCAGACTTTGGGCAATTTGCTGAACTTGACACATTTGTTGGGGAAACTGGGGGAGGCCATGCCCCCCTCCCCGGCCCCTCTCCTTGCTACGGCCCTGCCAGTGTATCTATGTTTGCTATATACTTTCTGACTATGGCCAACAAAGTGTCTAAATTTGCTATATAGCAACTGCCCTCTCAAAACAGATGTTTGGTATTAAAGTCTTACATCATATAAACTTCTCACCTCCTCACTTTTTCGCTCGTGGTTTCATCAAATTGCTTCCGAACATCCAGGTTTGATTGTAGAAGCCTAAAAATATTGAAAACAAATAAAATATCTCAGATTCTGAAATAAAACAATGAAAGAGGCTGCCCTCCTTTTTTTTATTAAGAACTTTTTAAAAACTTTGAGGTTGAGTTTGCCTGAAAAATAAGAACAAATTAAAATAAGAACAAACTGAGGCTGAATCAAAAATTTATGCAAGTGTATAATGTTGATCTACAGTAGTCCTACAGTACTCAGCTCTCCGATAACGCACCCATGGCATTTAAAATAGTTTGTCTTGCAAAAGGCACTTCACATTTCTTGGTCTTGTGAAACGGTGCTCAAAAGCACCTTACCGAATTTTAGGCGAGTTTAACCCCCTACGAAAAACATAGCTGTCAAGAACAAAATAAGAACATTTTTAGGCTGACATTGCCAAAAAATATAAAAAGTCGAGTTTGAGCAAAATTTCACTGGTTCTTAATTAAAAAGAGTGCATAGTAAGGTAACATTTCATCGAAAACAGCTTTACCTTCCTTTGACTGCGCGAGAATCATTTTCCTCGACCCTGGCCCATTCAACTGCTTGATATTTTACATTTTTTAGAGCCACCAGTCGGACTGGAATACATTTCACTTGACTAACAACAAACCTACAAGTAACTGATTTGTTTTTGTCGAAACACGTCCACTTTTGTAAATGACGAACTCCTTGTCCAGAAATAATCATCGTCCCAATATGACCATTTTGTCGAAACACAACCATTTTGTCAAAATACAACCAGAGAACTTAGGAGCTGTTGCATTGTTAAAAAAGTTGAAGCTGTGTTTCAAGCCAGTACCAAAAGCTTCGCTTCCGTGTCTTACTGACTAAATATGTATGCATGTTAATCTGTGGAAAAAGGCTCTACATAAATAGATTTATAATTAATAAAAACAGAATATCGGCCCGCCCGTATCACGTTTTCAGCTGCAAAGGTGATAAACTATTATTTGTTTACGGGGGCTAAATTGCGAAAAGTGGAAAGTCATTTACCGAATAAAACCAGCCAGGAGTGAGTCAGTACCATAGCCGTCGTACAAACGTCTCACCTTTTTGCTCGTGGTTTCATCAAATTGCTTCAGTTTGGTCGCAATCCTAAGAAGTTGAAAACAAACAAAATATCTCAGATCGTGAAACATAACATAACATAACATTGTAAGGTGTCAGTCCACGCAATTCAAAGTTTTCCAAATACGACCACCTTGAAAAATTTAATACGAATCCTTTGTCCAAATATGACCACTTTGTCAATACGACCAGTTTCTCCATTTATAACCAGTGTCCAAATACGACCTTTTTGTCCAAATATGACAACTTTTTATCCAAATACAACTACATTGTCCAAGCGTAAATTTCTCTAAAAATTGACCTAGAATTTGCAATTGTCTACACTTCAATCTGGTTACATATAATTTCTTAAGTGTAGTTCAATATAAATGTGTTTGCCTGCACCTTCTCCTGGCCAACCCCGCCCCCTCATGAAGTGTCTGTCTTTCCTATCTAATCCCCTCCCTCCCCTATACAGTGCCTGCATTTCCTCTATAATATCTGCCTCTCCCAACAAAGTGTCAGACCGTATCATCTAATATACCAGATGAATTACCATTTAAACAGGTAGTACTTGCAAATTTAATTAGTATTAAAAGTAATAGTTTTCAGCAAATTCTAGTTGAATTAGTGCTTTCAAGCGTTTAGCTACAAAAAGTGCTGAATCTGAAACTATCTGGTACGTTTTTTCCTTTAAATTTCGTTAATAAAACAACACACTGTTCTCCAATGTTACTGATGTAGTCAATACACGATCCAGGATATTTTCAAGGAGGCATTGGAATGATTTCAGGCGGTTATTATCATCCAACGTTTTTCAAATATTCAACCGCTTTCGTCAAAATTATACATTAAGACGGTACAGGTAGTCGATGCTAATAAAGATGATTTATAATATATATTGCATATAATAAAACTGTAGTCTCATTCCAGCGGATCTAGACTTTATGAAAAGGGGTGCCGAATGCAAAAGTTCCTAGGTCTCCCCTGTGCGTATGAATGAATTTGAAGGTCTCTTAAACGATATTTCTTGTAAGCCGAGTGCAGCATATTTACAAAATTTAAGTCTAACTACTTGTAGTGGTTCGCAAAAACAAACGTCCAAACTGAAAAAGTGTGCTTCCCCCATAATGAAAAGTTCAGCCAAAAAGCTCCTTTTCGAAATCTGAAACGTTGAAATCGAATTGACTAAAGACGTTTGAATCGATGAAAATCAAACCTGAAACTATGACTTCGGTTTTTTGCTGAGTCTGTTTCATAGCATCTTGGTTCAAAATGGCGGACGGATATGTGGATGCATGGTGTCGCATCCCAGGAGCTTTCAAACGTAAAATGTTTTAATTGGAATTGTAAACCAAAAAACCCCAAAACAAATAAAACAACCGATTTTTAAATGGAAGCTGATATAATGGAATAATAAAGCAGCAATCTGAAGTACAAAAACCGATATGCAAACATTAAAACAGTCAGTAACCCTCCTGTCATGAAGAAAAGCGACGGAAAAATTCAGAGCCTTTGAGTTTATATTTGCCGGTGTTGAATTGAATGTTCCAGTCTTTATGTCGATTAAAGTAATTCTGAGTTTTACTTGTGCCGACAAATAAGATCAGATGAACGTTTACGACGCGTTTTCCACGTTCAGTTCGTGCAACTTATGGACTGAAAACGTGACTTTTTTAATGGTCAATTACAAAATAGTCGAAATGCGTGTATCCAACAACGAAGAAATTGTTAATCATAGTTTAACTACCTTTAATTAATCTTAATTTTCAAAACAACCAAACCTCTATCTTTCCGTGGCTCTGTTGTAAAAAAAATTGGTTTTCTTTTCAACATAAAAACACTTTTTTGACAATTATCTACTCTGGTCCAGTTTCCTGTTGCCTTATCGTTCTGGGAAGTACATGACCGGGAGTGAATAACCCTGGGAACGAGGTTAAACAGTTTGGAGAAGTGTGTATGTTTATTTCAAGCCCTCTTATGCAGTAATAGACCTTATGCATGGAGATCTCTCCTGCTCTCCAAATCTGGTTCACAATTGCAACTTAAGCATAATCATAAACACAAAACACTTAATATAGAACAGACAAAGGAATACTAAGTGTGCGTAGAAATGGAACAAGTCACACCAGTGTTCCTTTGTTTTGTTATTTTCTTTTCTTGTGCTTATGTTTATGCTTCAGTCACAAGTGTGAATCTGACTTAGTATAGTGACGAACTCTTTTCAAGATGTCAAGAGGTTTTTCTCACGAAGCAGAGTTCCGAAAGAATGTTATCACACCGAATTTCGCCCAACTAGCTAATTCGGAAGTTCATCGAAATGGTCAATATGCTAAATAACTAATTAAGATATGTTGCTGCGAATCTTCTTTAATATACCCTCTTTGACCTCGTAAACTTTGCATAGAACATCTTCTAAGTTAATAAAAGTTTAACAAGAACTTTCCCTCCATATACGATATTCAGTTCTAACGGCTAATGGCCTTGGAGCTTCGCTGTTTAGTATATCGAGTATCAATTGATATCTGTTTGCCGTTCTTGAACATTCATGGGTCAACTAGGCTTATTATATTTCAGTACAAGTAGCACTGGGGATCTTGGAATAATAAGACTTTGTAAGGGAATTTAAACCGTTAATACATTTAAATGGCAATACAAACATACCTTGCCACTGTATCGTGTGGTCATTCGTGAACTTTGCGACGCTGTTAGCCATCCGCAGTGTTTGAGTTTGCAACTTTTTTGGAGGAAATGTGGACTCAAAACTCCTTGAATTTACCGCCACATTGTGATAATATGCCCGCACGGCATTTAAATCTCCCGCTTCAGGAGACTGAACTTTCCGCCATCTTGAAACTACCTAAGACCAGAATCCATTTCGGGCATTAGGATCACCGACGTTAATATGTATGTAACTGAGGCTAGCTGTGCAAAACCTATACTTCAGATGTTCCCAATCGTTAATGTATGACGTCAGTGGACCAGAGGCAAGTGGAACGAAGCTTTACGTCGGACTCGTTTGCTCTTACTACTCTTGGAAGAAATGTGGACTCAAAACTTGAATTTACTGCCACATTGTGATAACGTCCTCGCTCGGCACTTAAATTTCCCGCTTCAGGAGAGTAACTTTCTGCCATTTTGAAACCACTTAAGACCAGAATCCATTTCGGGCATTAGGCCCGCTAACGTTACTATGCACGCCACTGAGGCTGCGAGTTAAACAAAACTTCAGTTGTTCCAAATGGTTAACGCCGATGACGTCTGACGCAAAGTTTTACATAACTAGCACCAGACCAACGGCTCAACGTCCCTCGCACGCGCTGTGTGTTTAACGAAGGCATCCGAGTCATTCGTACCTGGGTTAGTCAGGCCCGTAGGCAGGAATTTTGTTGGGGGAGGAGAGGGGGGGGGGTGTTTGCAAACCAAGGGCGGCTAGGTACTAACAATTTCCATAATATCCATTAACAAAGCCAATACGTTTCATAAATTTCGTAAACTTGGACTCTTAAACGGCCAAATTTATGGAACAAACGTACTTATGACCCTCTTTTTAGTCGTTCCGATAAATAAACCTATTTAGGCTTCATTGTTTTATTAAACCTCCAAATGCTGACCTTTTTTGGTCCGTGGGAGTGGGGGTGCGTCCGCATCCCGCGCACCCCCCCCCCCTCTCCTGCCTACGGGCCTTGGTTAGTAGTTCGACATCCTACTGATCAAGCTACCCGCGCCCACATAACCTTTTGTTTTCCCCCATATTGTAAAGAATTGTTTACTCGCTATCTTCCTAGTGGAGTTACTCCTATCTTTTTTGGCGTAGTTTGGTAAGGATACAATAAATGATGGCTGGAAGAAGGCTGCCGGTTGACTTATGGGTGTTCTGTAGTTTGCTTTTTTCAGTTCGTATAAAAATGACCGCAAAAACGAATTGCACAGTTTTTCCATTCAGTTAATATGGTCTCAAGAAAATACTTGTATTGAAATGAGGATGTTTTTTTGACTGATTCAAAATCTGTAATTGCTTTAAATGTAAGGTTTTTAATGCTATGAAATTCAAAATGAGAACTGCCAAATATTGCCATAATATTGATTTCTTCGAAAAACAATGTTAAATGTTAGTCATCTCAAAACGCAAAATGCAGACTGTCGAACCTCCAGAGGGCTTTAAATCGGGACAAAATTTTCTGAGAGGTACTTCCTTAAATGCCGAAGGCGCCTTTTGCTAGGGGGGTCTGGGGGCATGCCCCCCATAAATTTTTAAAGCTAGAGGCTCTGAAATGCCATTTCTGCCGGTGTTCCAACACAACAGTTTCTGTCAAAAATCTTCGGCTATTTGCTCAGTTTTTCGGGACATCAGAGTTAAGTATTCTGTATTTCGTTTTCTTTTACGAGAACTTGACGAAAATATCACAATATGAGTCGAAATCGGGATTTTTCCTATCCCGATCCCATGTTGGTTGGGATTCGGGATTTTCAAGCAAAATCGAGACAATCCCGACGAAATCGGGATTGTTGGACAGTCTGATAATGTAAATCAAACAGTTCAATAAGTTGGTCCTGTGTTAACAAACTGCTCACAACAAATTCAGTGTCCTAATGACAATCGGAAAACGTTTATGAATAGAGAAATTAACGCGCCCCATTCCTTTCGAGAAACCTAGTTTCGTTACAAATTCAGAAAATAATTGAGGACTTCTTCCCACTAAGGCAGAAAACATACAAAGACGAATATGACAGCGCACCCAATTTTATAATAACCTTAATTTCAACACCAACGAGATTAGAAAAATAATCAGTGCCATTATCGAGGTTCACTTTACCTGCAGTTCCTTGATAAACTCAATTGGTTATGCAACTCATAGATTTGCTCAATATACAACGACGCACAATTATTCTACGTAAAAAGGTGTTTGCCTACACAAGATTTTTTGCAAAAATATTTTCCTTTCTTCTAGATGAAGTAGATAAAAGTAAAAAGCCTGTTTACACAAACTTCCTAGCAAAAACGATCTTCTCATTTTTGGCCGTAGGCACAGGCATTTCGACGAGAATTTTAACCGGGAAGACCTGGCACTTGACTACAGATGCCAAAATGTCGCAAAGAAAAGTTCTAACATTTCCTTTCAATCCATTCAAGATGGCAGGAAGTTTCCCTTACAAAGCAGGAGCATTAAAATGTCGAGTTTTAAATCTCTAAAGAATGTTATCACAATATGGCGAAACTTTAAAACTCCGAGACTGAGTATCACCAAATTGGGTTGGAAGTTCATCGAGATGTTGAACTGATATACTAAATATACCAAACTAAAATATGTCGTTGTAAATTGTTTTCAACAAACTGTCTTTGACTTCGTAAACTTAGCTTTGAAAATCTTCTAAGTTCAATAAAACGTTCAACAACGTCGTCTTTCGTGTAGGACCTCTCTTCCTATGCAGTTTTCAGTTTTATCATATGGCAAAATTACTTAGCGCGTTCTGATTCGTTCTTGGCCGGTCTTGATCCCCCGTAACGCCCACGGGCATTACAGGTTATTATAAATGACATACGTGCGCGCAAAACCGGATGTGCGAAGTAAACAACTTTCCCTTGCACGGTGTTACTGTCGTTATCAGAAAAATGCCATATAATGAAATATCTATTAACCTTGGACGTTCGGTCTTGACGAAAAATATTAAACTGTAATTCGGCATTGACGCATTGACCTCGTTATCGTTCGGTCAATACAACAAGGTCTCAGGTTGATATTTCCAGTAAAGACCTCACTCTCGGTAAATAAGTGGTTAATAACAACCGATAGCTTTGGAGGTTCGAGTGTCTGTTGATATAAACTTGCCGTTCTCGGGTTGAATGTTTACATGTAAACTGTGCTTGTTATATTTCAGTGCGAGTAAGACCAGGGATCTCGGAATTATTAAGCTTTAAACCGGTAGCTCACTTGAATTGAAAAAGAAATACAAAATAAACATACCTTGTGACTAGAAGTGTTGTTTGTGGTCGAGTCATTCGTGAGTTTTGTGACGATACTAGCCGTCCACATGAACCTACCACTTTGTTTGGAAAAAATGCGGTTTAGAAACTCGAATTTCCCGCCACATTGTGTCGATTACATTCCCGCTCGGCATTCAAATCTCCCGCTTCGGGAGACCAACTTTCCGCCATATTGAAACTACGGAAGACCAGAATCCATTTCGGGCATTAGGCCCACTCACTGACGTCATTTTGCATGCAAGTGAGGTTAAATGCATAAAATTTGTACTTCGATCATTCCAAATAATTAACGTCTCTCGTTAGAAGACCTGTGGTCAAGCGGGACTCGAGTTGGTTAGGAGTCCAACATCTTACTGACCAAGCTAACCACGCTCGCACCTCTTGCTTTCCCCTATCATCATACATAGTAACGTTTACTCTCTAGAGGAGTAACTTCTATCGTTTAGAATGGCACTTTTTGATAGGGATGCATCAAGTGTTCGTTGGAAGAGGGTCGCCGACTGACTAAAGGTAGCTGGAGGTTTTGACCCTTGTTTAAAACACGCAGACGGTAACAATATAAACCATACATTTCTTCATCCAGTTAATGCGGTCACAAGAAAAAAAACATCTGTATTGAAAGGCTGATAAAGATACTTTGTTGGCTGTTGGAAAATTTGCAAGTTCTTCAAGCATTTTGTTACTATAGAACCCAAAGTATGTAATAAAAAATACTGAAAAAAGCATTGCCCCAATATCGGTTTCTTCAAAGGCCATTATTGAATATTAGTCCTTTTAAAAAGCGTAAAGCAAATCAAGAGGTCAAAGATTTAGTCTGGTTTGGGTTAATCACAACAATCTTAGCGTCACAATGACAATGAAAACGTTTACAATGAGGAAAGGAACGTGCCCCATTTCTTTCGGAAAATTGTATTTTTCTATAAATTCTTAAAATTACCGAGAACATCTGAACACTTAGGCATAAAGCAAACAGAGGCAAGTAGAACAGCACATGCAATTTAATATTCTCCATTTCGACAATAGTTTCTTTAACCTAACTAACGAATAAACTTCACATTTCTCGCATTTACTAAATTAGTATACAACTCATTAAGCTAGCTCAACATACAACGACTCACAATTTACTATATTTGTAATAAACAAACAATCTTAACAAACTAAACTGTGCAGTTCACTTCAAGTGTTTGCAACCTTAAAACGACTGCACATTTCAATCAGTGTAGTAACAAGAAAATATATATGTTTATATATATCTATTTGTTTGCGTTTTCTATGTAGCTTTTTAAGCAACTAATGTTTCCTTTCTGTGGGGAAAATTGTATCGCAAAGGCTATCGTAAATCTATCATCGCAATTTGTCATCGATCCCGCTATTACGAACCCGATTGGTTGAAGTTCCAAACATCGTACATTCGAAATTCATTTGTTGAATAATAATTTTGAATGATTCACTTGGACGCTTTTTTGTGAAGGTAAATATTTAGGCTGTATGCAATACAGCTATTTAATAAACGTAAATACATAACACGAAAGGAATTATGGGCGCTCTTTCTTTTGTACCACGTACCGTTCACTGCCCTGTACATGAGGCAAACCAAAACAGCAAATTACGAGGTTAGGTAGTTGTGATAAATTGGCTCAAGGTTCGTTTAACCATTGAGTTGGAAAATTTTAAAGTACAGTTGATTTGCACAATCGATTATTACAAAAAATAAAGTTAAAATGCCAAGAAACATTAACAAAACTGTAAGGGAAGACACAAAACGTTAACGTCTAAGGTTGACCGACCAAACAAATTTCCTCGCAAATCACTCTTCTATTCACCCCTCCCCCACCCCTTTCCCCTCTCTCCTCCTTGAAAGTAAATTTTCGGTCCCTTGGCATAAATAGATCACTCACATTGTTTTAACATCTATGTATAGCACTGTTTACATGCGGAATTGTGTACTGACAGCAAGTCAGTACAGAAATGTCTCAAAAATTGATTTAAACACTAACGTTTTTAAGCCGAAGAGGGAATTAAACGAACTGCCGGTTCACTAACTTCACTATATTTAAGCTTCTATTGAAACGTTTTCGTGAAAACCTATAAAGTTATCTACCTTAAACTAAATGAAAAAACAATGAAAAAACACCTGGCCGTTGAATGGTGTTCTGTTTATATGATTTTTCACTGTTTAGGACGGTAAAACAAAACTTTCCGCCATAATAGTTTTCTTAAAACTGACAGTAGATTGAATGTGTTTCAGTTCCTGTCTTATGTTATATTCACTGACTAGCCGTTATTCTCAATTAAGATAGTTCGTCATGGCGAATATTTCAACCTGGCAACCTAGGCCATGGCGGAGGCTCGGGTCTCGTGAAAAGTCTCATTCAGTTCCAACACTCTTTGCCACGCGTGAACCACGTGCTTCAATTTCACGTCCGCAGTCGTGCCTTCCAATCCTGGGACTGGGTCCAAGTCCTTTGCCAGCAGGTAGTCACTTATACTGGAATTGCAAAAAACATGCCATTTTTTAAACATTATTTACATTCTTCCTTGGTTTACATTTGTTTGTCAATTAGAAGAGCAGAACTTATGATCAACTTCCCATATGAGCAATACTCTTTAGACGCCAATTCAAAGGCACTGTGGGTACCGTGTCGAAGGTAGGTAAATTAGATAAGTAGGTAGTTTAGGTGCGCAGAATTTAATAAATGAAAAGGTAAGTTTGATAGTTTAGGTAGGTAGGGGGTGTTTAAGTTTAGGTAAGTAGTTAAAAGGGCAGTAGGTAGGTAGTGAACAAGGTAAGGTAGATAAGTAGGAAGGTTAGGTAACTGTGTAGGCAGGATAGGTAGTTAAGTCGGTAGAACAGGTAGTTAAGTAAGTTGGTTAGGTAGCTAAGCAGGTAGGTTAGGTAATTTTGTAGGTAGGATAGATAGTTAAGTAGGTAGGTAAGTAGATACTAGGTAGCTAAGTAAGAAAGCAGGTTAGTTGGCAGGTAGGTAGTGACGCAGATAGGCAGGTTGGTAGGTAGGTAGGTAGCAGGTATGTAGATAACTGTAGGTAGTTGGCAAACAGGGAAGTAGACATTAAGGAACTTCATTATTAGTTAGGCTTTAAAATTTGTTTTGTTGCATTTCTATGTTAGGAGACTTTCCTGAAAATCACTCTTAGCATCGGCAGCCTCCTCTTAAAAGAGCTATTGTATCTTTATTATTGTTATCATTTTCGTTATCATCATCACTGTCATTATCTTTATCATTTCATTCAACAGTAAACACAGAATCTAGCGTCATCAAAAACCTATTCCACTCATTCTTTTCTCAAACGCCTAACATATTTACTCTACCTCATGTTTTCTGTTCCCGCCGCCTCCTGTTTGAGATTTAGTACAATAAGCTGAAGTACATCCGAGATGAAGGTTTCCGTGGTGACCTCACGGTGGACAGCTTCGTTCCAGAACTTGCTGAATGTGAACATTTCTTTGCGTGGCATGTTCTCCTTGAACACATCCGGGAGATTGTCAAACGGGTCCTGAGAAGAAAAACACATTTCGGATCAAGACAAGTCTTCAGTCTCATTAGTATTGCAAATTATCCTTAGCGTACAAGTACTGACACACTAAAAGATACAATACAATTCAACTCAGCGCAACGCCACGACATACAGTGATACGACGATCGCAAAGTGAGCGTCAATCTCAAGATACCAGCGTGTTAGCGATAAACCAATATCAGGTACTACATCCAGACCACTGAAAAAGGTAAAAACTGTCGGATATTCATTAACCGTTTTGGCTTGTCTTTAACATAAAACTTTGAGCCTTCTCCCACAATGACACAACTTGAAACCACAAGTAAACAAGGGTCGATGACAAAAACACGAATCTTTGCTGAGTATAGCAAGTCGAGCGTTCTGTGTAATACGTGTACACTACACAACGTAAAAACACCATTTTGCATTTATTTTCAAATCGAGTGCATAAACAAATGGGCATAAAATCTCCTACTAGGTTAATGTAACTGCGAACAATCCCATATTAAATGAGCTGTACCCGAGAATAAGATATAGAAACCAAGGTTAGATAAGATACGATACGACAAGTTAAGCCTTGAGTAAAGATAAGATAAGATAAGGTTAGGTTAGGTTAGGTAAGGTAAGGTAAGGTAAGGTAAGGTAAGGTAAGGTAAGGTAAGGTAAGTTAAGTTAAGTTAAGTTAAGGTAAGGTAAGGTAAGGTAAGTTAAGGTATGGTAAGTTTAGGTAAGGTAAGTTAAATTAAGTTACGGTAAGGTAAGGTAAGTTAAGGTAAGGTAAGGTAAGGTGAGGTAAGGTAATGTAAGTTAAGGTAAGGTTAGGTAAGGTAAGGTAAGGTAAGATAAGGTAAGGTAAGGTAAGTTAAGGTAAGGTAAGGATAGGTAGGGTAAGGTGAGATAATATAAGATAAGTGAAAATAAGATAAAGTAAAATAAGGCAAATACAAAAGATTGTTGTTATTTATAGAACACATTCCACCAAAAATATCGAATAACATGTTGGCATTTTGAAACAAAATTTCAATAGTGATTTAGAGAGGAAACATTTACATTAGTTGGTCTTTTCAAAAACTGCTAAAACATTATTCAAATAAAAATTACGATTTCAAGAAGAAAGAAAGACTAAGAAAATCGAGTTTTAAATACCTGGCGATGTTTGAGCATGATTCGAGCTCTTTCCAGAGTGAGGAGACGCCACAGAGAGACGATGTGTTTCAGTTGACAATACTGATGAGCCTTCAAAGGAACACAAGAACCATTACTTGAAATACATCATACACTGTGCAGAAATACTACTACAACTAAAATGGTTTGATTTGACAGTACTGGTGAGCCTTCAAAGGAACACAGGAACCATTACTTGAAATATAACATTTACTTTGTCAGACGAACTACCACTACGATCTGTCTGATCTAACAATTTTGGTGAGGCTTTACTGAAATAAACACAGGAACCATAACAAGCACACGTTATTTTAAATTTAGGATGTACAATATCAGCGGGTTTATAAACAGGATTCTATGGTAACGCTGCATATTTTAATTGGTGAAAAAGTCCAGTTTTGATATAGACATCTGATATGTCTGTTATAAACAACAAAATACACTAAAAACTGCAAACAGGAAACCAGCACAGTCGTCACACCTTGCCACTACGAAGACCTGTTTCCTTGCGCATGCGTAACACGTGGTGCAGATAATCGCTGACCAGCATGTCTTGCCGTCCGCCAGCTGATGACAAGAAGCCAATGGCAATGTCGAGCGATGTCAAACTGTCACAGACATCACTCAGGTTTGAGCGGAACTCCACAATGATCTGTGATCGAATCGCTGCAGAAAGTGGAACCTGGGAAGGAAAAAAGTAATGCGAAGGATTCTTTCACATGGAACTTTAGCACAATTGAACGTCATTAGTTCTGTTCACAGAGTAACACCGCACGCCTCCACCCTGAATTGCGACATAAGTAGCTCTAACCTTCGTGAATACAGTGGTAATGATATGACTTCCAATTAAGGAAAACTGTTGAGTTAGATTGAACTTTAGTTAGCTTGAGTTTGTGAGATTTACCAAGGGAAAATATCGTGGCATGTCCAAAAGAAACTGGTTCCTCTGAAAACATATTGATAAATCCTTTGCTAGAGAGGAACTACTAGTCTTAACAGGATTATACCTTAACAGAGACAGAAGGCTAGACAGAGGAAATTACACACTTTTCGTAACAGGCTTTATAAGAACACTGCGACTCAATTTCTTACAAATTTCCACAATCTCAGGCTGATAAGGCAATTGTTTTGAAACCTCTTATGGGTCATTATGTAATTCTGATATATGACCTGTGTCACAAAACACATTTACTGGACATTATTGGTTAGCCCCAAGCAGAAGCTGGTAATCATTATACAGCTGAATCGACTGGGGCAAGTCAAGTCAAGTGCCTTGCTCAAGGACACAACACAGTGGTCAGGCCGGGGTTTGAACTCACGACCTTCAGGTTACGAGTCAGACAAGCTAAGAACTTGATCACATGCGCTACGGCGCCAACATCTTGGACAATAGAAATATTTTAAACACATATACGCATATATGTATGTGTTAAATAAACGCAGATAGGTTACTCTCTAGTTTTGTTAACCGTGAGGATAGTTCAGTCAATGTATGCCGTATGTGTACGAACAAAAGTGTGCAGGTTAGATCTTGGTTCTCGAAACTTTTTCACGACTGTTGCTATCAAAGAGCTTGCTTTAAAAGACGGTTTACTGTAACGGTTGACAATTCAAAAATCGTTAATTCTGGTTAACGGTTATATATTTCAGGGCTCTTGATGGTTGACGTTAAGTAAAAACTCCACGTGTGACGGTGTTTAAAACAAATCCATTGTTTGACAGTAGGCCCCATTGTGACCCTCTTGAACCTTCAAAGATAAATAGTAATTAATTATTTAAATAAACCAGGAATTGGCGAACCTGATGGATTTTCGTCTTGAGCGAAGCAAACACGGTATCAGCGCCAGTGTCTTTACTGAACGAAAACCGCTCGTCCTGAAAGTTCAAATTACACAGTGTTAAGTGCGGCCAAAGTTTCGCATAACATATTCTTGGTTCTCAAGTGATTCTTCACTCACTCACTGACTCTCACGGCACGAATTCCATTATTGCTGGATACTTGTCCCCCCCCACGCCCTTATCACCTTCTGTCACTCACAACATCACAAAATAAGTATATTTATGGAATAAAATACTCGGCTTACCAGTAGGAGCAAATGCGACAATGTAATCTAATAAGTATAGATCTTTTTCACATAAAATGATGTCCAACAAAAGAACAGATATGAACATTCGGGCAAAGGGGTACTTCGTAACCGAGCTGTTGGACAAATAAAACTCAAGAACTTACTGTAGTTTAATTTTGACGGCCATCTTTGTGTACTAAAAGTGGTTTGCAAAAACGGCGGCAAAAGTGTATGCTACTAATAAAGTTGTTCTTTTCGTAAATGGAAATTATTGGGTTGACTTATAACACGGTAACCACTCGGTAATTTGTATATGAGCAAGTTTAGTAATATTACCTAGTTTGGATTCTGTTATACTTTTGATGCAGTTCTCTGAAGTATAATCTAGTCGTCAAAATGTGTCTGTTGTACCTCTCCATTACAATCCCACAATGCAATGCCAACATACGCTTTGAAAATTTAAAAACTAAATCGTCCGTTTCAGAGTTATGTTTCTCAAGATAAAAGAAGTTGCTTTAAAGTTTAAGGCTTCCTCCTCCCTAGACAATATCCATAAACCCAGGTATAAATAGAAATATCGTTCGATCTGCTGGAGTTTGGCTGTTAAGTTTTTGTTGTGTTTCTGGAAGAAAAAAACTGTGACCTGTTCTGTGGCTATCGGGCAAACAGGGGGGGAAACAGAACGAACCTTGTAGTCAATTAGAGGTCTTCCGCGTATAAACCTGTCAATCATCTGTCTCTCAAGCCCCGCCCAGTTGTACTCAACAATGGTTCCCTTGCCAACCTCTAGTGAATAGTTACACTGAGCCAGTATCAGCGGCATCAAGTCTCTGTCGTGATCGTACGCAATCAGGTGTGACGAGGTGGCGTCCAACAGGGCCACGTGTTCGACTTCCCTGTAAGATAAGACCAGTTATTATGGAGTTACGGTGTGATACGAGACCAGTTATGAGGGACTTACGTTCTGAGACGAGACCAGTTATTAGGGACTTACGGTCTGGGACGAGACCAGTTATCAGGGACTTACGGTCTGAGACGAGACCAGTTATTAGGACTTCGGGTCTGTTTGTTTCAGACCCGAGTTGCAGACTCGATAATTAGATTACAGAGTTGTAAATATGGAATGAACACCATCACGGATGCAACTCTTAAAAGTTTACTTTAAGGAAAATCTTTGCCAGATGTAAATTGTAAATTATTTCGACCCACTCTTCTGTTTCTTTATTTGTTTTTCTTAAAAAAAAACCAACGGTAGTTACAACCTCATCGTAGTTGGACTCAATCTGTCAACACAAGGTCCAGCCGTTCAATTACAGATCTCGTATTGGGAGGAACATTTAAACGACATAACATAAACGTAAAGTGAAAACCTTTGTCCGGTCTATTTCAGATCCTCCATACTTGTTCATTAATTTTTTCTCAAAATTGATCCGGCCATGGCCGTACCAACCGGACTGGTTCCGCCGGCCATGATCTCCCAACGCCGTCGGTGGACAAACTGCTATCTCGGGGGACTTAAAGGAGCCCACACGCTTGTTGAGAAGATTAAGGCAATCCCGGTGTTGTGGTGAGGGTCACATGGGTCATATGATATAATATTACTCGTAAACAAACAAATATACGAACAATTAATCAAGTAAATAAACAGACAGACAGACAAACAAACAAACAAACAAACAAAAAACAATTAATTAAGTATATAAGTTTATTTTACTTTGTTATAATTTACTTTATCAAACCTACTTCATGTCGCCGCCAGTGATGTTGTGATAACTTTGGAGGAAATCGTTGTGCAAAGAACACAAGTAGAATACAAGCGCCTTGGAACAAATGCCTATCCCGGATGTTGTTGGTAACAACATGGCCAGCGGACTGTTGGAGTCAAACGGCATGTCACAGTAATCACTGGGGATTCTCAGGCGGCCAGCTGCGGAAAGAAACAGACTACAACTTTTGAAAAGGAAAAAACCCAAGTTGTTTTGATTGAGCTCATTAAATAGTCTCTAAAGCTGAAGGTGTAGCCAGCTAAACTAAAAGTATTTGGTAGACTGCGAGAAGTTTAAAGTTTAAAAGTTTACATACATGTTTTATTTACCGTTCCCTTGCATTTGTTAACAATCTATACATGTGTAAAAGATTATTTCAGTCATCGTGAAGCACATTTGTCACTGACTTTAC
>JAOBYE010217212.1:0-17048 GCA_025403585.1 Parazoanthus swiftii | reverse complement strand
GTCTTTCAAATGTTTAACAGCGCGTGAATTGGAGGACAAAGGCGAATTCAAATTCGTAAGACTACGGAGGTTATTAATAAATAAACAGTAGTGACAAAAATAATAGTTTTGTTCTTAATAATAATAATAATAATAATAATAATAATAATAAAAATAATAATAATAATGATAATGATAATAATAATAATAACAATAATAACAATAATAATATGATATAATATGATATTATTACTGTTATTACTGTAATAATAATAATAATAATAATAATAATAATAATAATAATAATAATAACAACAACAACAGCAACAATGATAATGATGATGATGATGATGAACACAGTTTTTACTTACTATTCTTGAGGACTTTTTACTCGCCCAGGGCCAGGTTTTCCTATTCTCCTCCATCTTGTAAAATAGCTCTTCAATTATGGCAAGATCTATACCGTAGCTTATTATTATGCCGTATTTACTTTTTACCCTCACTAATACACCCTAAACAGTTTCTTTGTTGCGAGTGTTACCAACTTTTCATACTCTTAGGTTAATTTGCCAATTATGTGATAAAGCCCAGAGCTTTCTTTAGCCAAACTGCTCTCCTAGTTGTATTATCGGCTAATGATGATTCAATTAATCAGACGTATTTTGTCTTAGGAGAGTTTCAAGGGCTTTATCTAGATAACAAAGACGTTACTGGGTCAGCTGCCTTCAACCCGGACCAGCCCAAGCGGCAGCTCAACAACATGGCGCCCTCGTCTGAATCAACTCGTTTGGGCCGTAAGGCGACTCGATTCAACTCGTTCACGATGCCTGATTTGGGAATGGATGAACTGGTGAGCGCAAGTACAACATTTTTCGTCTAATATATATTCTCTTTTTTTTTGCCAAGTTCAAATTTTGGAATTGGATAACTGCAAAAACAGTTTCGTTTGCAACTTCGAGAGGGTATTTAGAACTTTTTCTCGATTATTTTCCTTTTTGGTTCTTTGTAGTGATCTATTGTCGTTTCCGAATTCCAGGGCGGGCTGGCACAAAATAAACTAAAATGGCCCATCTCTGAGTTCCGGTTAATAAAGGAAACTAATTAAAAATAGGAAAAGGGGTGGGAGAAAGAAAGATCCAGAAATGTGTTGTATTACTTTCTTTCTTTTTGTTTGGTCTTCATAATCTTAAAGCTGTGTCGGCTGCGGAGTGTTTTACACTCGTAATCCGAACGTTGCGAGTTTGAACCCTTCGGCCGGACCGCTATACTGTGTCCTTGAGCGAGGCACGTTACTCGATTGCTCTGGTCAAGTCAGCTGTATAAAGTCTACAAAAGAGTACCAGTTTCTGCTGAGGGCTTATTCACCTGCGATTAATTAGTGTCCTGTCTAGGAGAAGAAACATACTGTCATCCGCTAAACACTACGGAAACCGAGAAGAGGCCGGTTTTGTGAGCCACCTGGTTCAGGAAACTCGTAGATGAAGGGACTATAGCTTTTATTCCGTCTGTGGTATAATTGCTTGGCGGAAAATAGAAAAAACAACGTCTTGTAACTGTTTTTTATTATTATTGTTGTTATTGTTGTTATTATTATTATTATTATTATTATTATTATCATTATTATTATCAGTCGAGACGGTTGTTTTTATCCTTTTGGCTGTGTGAGTGGAAGATTGATTTACTGAAAAGTTTTTTTTAATGTATTTTTTGCTGCATGCAAATGTTTTATTTTGCCTTGTCTGGCTTTTCTAAATCTCTTTAAAACTCACAACTCTTCTGTAAGTGTTGGTACGCAAAGTTATTTTTTTATGAGTATCTTCTCTGAAATGAAATTTTCGGTACCTTGAAAAGCTCAACTTTGTCAAAAGAGAAGTACCAAGAACGTTTTTTTTTCTGGCTGCAGAATCATGGGCCACCAGCTGAAAATGATGCCATGCGGTCTTCGAATTTGCAGCATGGCTTCTCCTACAGTAGCGGCCAACCGACGCATTTTAATGAGGCAATACACGAGGAACCCATCTTGCCCCTGGCGTCGCAGTTCCCAGTGAATGACAGTTTTATGTTAAGTATGCAGCCTCCGCATGCCTTGCAGAACCAGGAGACTACTATGACACCGAAGCCTTTTATTGATGGATTGCCAGCCCCAGTCTCCTTCCAGCAGAGACACTTCACGGCATGCCAAGAGCCGCAGAGCAAAGAAGAACCTGGGCACATGGATTGAAACAACGGACAGGGGCGGATATAAAGAAGAGGCCGACAAAAATCCTTCAAAATCTTGTACCATCAAACCCCGTCCAGACTCTGGCAAGGAATCAGACTCATAGATTACTGAACCTTTTGTTTGCAACTTTCTCTGTTTATTTGTTCAGGAAATCCATCGCTCGTTGCAACTGTATTCTATCCCGAACATTATTTTCCCAATCTAACAGTAACCAGTTTCCAAATCATGCGCAGAACAACTTTGGGGCTTCAGGTGGCGGGATAGAAGTATTGGAAACAAGGGAGACTGGGTTAAGAATTTATTTTTCAAAAAGGTTAAAATAAAAACAGGAGTTATAATCACCAGTCAAGCCTCGTTTTGTTCTGCGCATGACTGGGAAACTGTTGACTACGAGAAGTCCCTATTTTTTCCTCCGGTAGATCGTCGAGCGAGCGATCGATCGAGAAAAGTGAATTCGCTTGCCTCAGTTTTCGCGCGCTATTTCGCTTTTCTCGATCGATCGATCGCTCGACGATCTACCGGAAGAAAAAGTAGGGACTACTCGTAGTCTAGGGAAACTGGCTCATTAAAACGGTGTCAAAAATCTTTCATCAAACTTCGTGTCTCGAAGAAAGTTACAAACTCAAGTTTTCTAGGGATAGAAAGAGTGTTATCTTGTACTAATAACAACACATTTGTCTAATTAATTTATTAAGTTGTTAAGTTAAATTGCAGATACTGAGGAGTATATTTTGCGAATCCCACCCAATCAACTTATTTTCGAAGGCGAAGCTGTTTTGCCGGTTTTATTTTTGCATGGTTTGGAGAGTTCACAACAAGCGTTAAAAATTCCTAATACATTTTTATAAGAACAACTTATAAGAACTGGATCGTCCCAAAATTAAGAAACTGGAAAATTTAGAAACATAGAGTCGATCAGTATGTTGAAGTTTTGAAAATGATGTAAATGAAGTATTAGTAATAGTAGTAGTAATAATAGTAGTAGTAGTTTCGACTGAACAAGCGTTGTAACACTGAGTCTTTTCCCTCTAAACTGAAGTCTATCGAACTGAATACCGTTTTTCCTCTATACAGACCCACTGGGTTTTATTCTTTATCAGTTTCTCTGGTTTGGGGTTTTAAGAAAGGGGGAAGGGAGGGCAGGGGGCTTAAAACATGGCTCTGGTCTAATTATAATTAGTTCTATTCTTAAGCTCGACATGTGAAGCGAGTTTAGGGACAAAGACTACACCCTCAGCAATTTCAAATACACTTACTGCATAATTATAGTTTAGAAAAACTAGGTAGTTTGTGACCTGGTGAACGACACGCAAGATATAAATGGTTATAATGTATACAACCGCAAGTTGACGCATAGCACTCGCTTTTCTGCATTGAAACAAGTACAGCTTTTGTGAAAGAAAAATAACCACAGGAGAGGGAGTTATTAGAGGCTTTGGGGCTTATGTAACTTTGGTACCTCGGACTTGGGGCTTATTAGGAGGGGCTTATTTAAGGCTCTGGCTTATTAGAAGTGGAAGGGGCTTCTCAAAAACTGGGAGCTTATTAGAAGCGAGAGGGGGACTTATTAGAAGGGGGAGGGGCTTATTGGAGACTAGGGGCTTGTTAGAAGGGGGAGGGGCTTATTAGAAGGGGGAGGGATTTCTCAGAGACGGGGGCTTATTAGAAGGGTGAGGGGCTTTTCAGAGACGGGACTAACTAGAAGGGTAAGGGGCTTCTCAGAGACGGGGGGCTAAGGCTTCTCAGTGACAGGGGGCTTACATATTGGGAGGCTTGTTGGAAGGGGCTTCTCAGAGAGCTTATATAAAAGCGGGACTTATTAGAATCAGAGACTGGGAGCTTAATTGTGTAAATTCGGTAAATGTTGATTACATACTGTAAATATACTGTTGAGATGGCTCGATATTCGGTTGTGATTTTATTACTCTTAGGTTTTGATTCACTTGGGGATCCGGATTACTCTGTAGCTTTATTGGTCTCAAAAAATAAGATTAACGTATGTAACAATTTAGGCTCAATTTGCCCCAAAGCTAAAGTCATTACTCTGTTTAGCAGTGCGCACTGATGTATTTTCTAGGATGTATATTACAACTTGCTACCAAGCAGATGATTAAAGAAAATCAGGCAGTGAAGTAACGTCGGGCATTACCGATAACAATTCTCCCATCTGCAACGCGTTTAGACCCCGGAAGAGGTTACTGAGCTGCCCAGTACACACTTTACTTCCGCTTGTTTGAAACGCCAAGAGATAGCGCTGGAAACATTAACCAACTCATAGGGGCCTCATTATTACCACAACAATTAACAACGCAGTATGTGTAAATGGTGCTCTTTTTATTAGGGCCGATCTACACGGTACAACTTTAGCCAGTCTTGTGAGCTTCTGCTTTTGCCTATAACTCTCGCACTAGCTTAGGCCATGATTTAGCGGTTACTTACACGCGTGCAACTTTCAGCGCACGACACCAAACAAAACGTATACAGTTCTCCCGGTTTGCCACATGGCGTGCATGGGGAGAGAAACGAACAAAATAGCAAACACCGAATTTGGTATGATTTTCCCAGGATTATCACATGGTTTTAAAACATGATTCAAAACGCTACAACTTTTTTGGAGTTCAGCGGACGCAATAGTCAAAGGCGAGTTGCATAGACTTGATTTACACGACGCAAATTGTGTTGGTTGCATGCGAGAGTTTTAAGCAAGAGTTAAACCATGTAACATTGTATTACTAACTTATCCAACTTTATACTTTCATACAGGCCCGTAGGAAGAAATTTTATTGGGGGGAGGGGGGGGGGTGCAAACAAACGGCGAATAGGTACAAACAATTTCCATACTCTATGTACACCTGTATGTCCTCTAAAATCCATTAACAAAGCCAATACGTTTCATAAATTTCGAAAAGTTGGACTCTTAAAAGCCATGTTTATTGGGCAGAGGAACTTTTGCCGTTTTTTTTGTCGTTCCGATTTACGGTAGCGCCAATTGTTACGGATAAACCTATTCGCGCTTCTTCATCGTTCTGTTAAACCTCTAAATCTGGACCTTTTTGGGGCCGTGGGGGGGGGGTGGAGGGCTGTGTATGCACCCCGTGCACCCTCCTGCCTACAAGCCTGTTTCATATAACTGACATTTAATTTGCTACCGATATCTTCAGTAAATGGTAAGTGTCGTTTCAACTTCGGCTGGTCCCGACGCGTACAACCCACCATTTGGTGTGAAACAGCACGTGTGAATCTCATCTGTATTGCACTAGAATAGCACAGTGAAAATATGATTAATATTTAAAGTTCCGAAGTAGAAGTAGTTTTCCATATAACTTTTTCAGACCTTTTTAACAGGGTACGTAGTTTGCAGCATTCAATGGACGGTCCTTGTCGTGATAACAGGTTGAACAACCGTAACTTAAAAGTGCAGACGTTCGGAAACATTTGACAACTTAGCTTGGTTCACTTTTAAAATCTTTTAAAAATGCCTTAGTTTTCGCTTTATCTATAGGAAGTGTTGGTTTACTGAAAATGTTTCATAGGCATAATAAATGAAACAAGAGCCCGTGGGACAGGCTGTAGTCGGGCTGTGGCTATTGATTGTGTAAAGCTATTGTTAGACCACAAAGCGATGAACGTGTGGAAGGTCCAAATGCGCAGAACGTGTAAATGCGCATGAAATTCGCTGGCCAAACAGACTGCCTGACTGAAAAATTTTCTGTTGACGACCGAAAAAGGAGAACACCGAAAACTATAGTCGGGTCGCAGCCCGACTAATTAGCGTTGCACTAAGTAAGACAATGAAAAAATGTCTAGGTAGTTTTCTGACCTTTACTAACAAGGTACTAAGTTGCAGCATAAAATAGAGGGCGGCCGTTGGGACATAAAGCTGAACAGTCAATGATTTAAAAATGCAGACATTCCGACACATTTGATAACTTGGCTCTGTTTTCTTTCAAAAATCCTGTAGTTTTGGACTTAGTCAAGAAAACGTTGATTTGTTTAAGATATTCTGTAAGCGCTGCGTGATCTTTCATTGTAGCGCCTTTCCATTTTATATAATGAATGCATTTGGTCTCATGCAGAGAAGTTACAGGGAAAAATTTGCTGCAAGGTCCTAACGAAACAAGTTAAACAAGTTAAACAATTTTAAC
This sequence comes from Parazoanthus swiftii, assembly GCA_025403585.1. NCBI lineage: Eukaryota > Metazoa > Cnidaria > Anthozoa > Zoantharia > Parazoanthidae > Parazoanthus > Parazoanthus swiftii. The sequence goes on along the minus strand of JAOBYE010217212.1, from coordinate 10,703 downwards.
TTTTAAGCGTTGAAACCAAAACATCATTTTCATATAAAGTATTTATAAACGCATGCTGAAAAAAAATTTTTAAAATTTATTCATGTACCAGAGATCTTCTTTAAAATTCAATCTATTTCTTTTCACTTAGTTTAAACTACTGTCATGCACCTTGGGTTTCCTAAGAAAAATTCTTAATCAATAAGCAAGGCCAAATACAAAAATTAGGACAAGCAATTTCATTTTCAGCCTTGCCTTTCATTGTTCAATGTACTTTGTTGTTCAGTGGACATCTTGATCTCTTAATCAACTAAAACCCATCAGATTCCCATCTCATTGCTAAACCTAAAACCGTCGTTCACATTCACCTACTGATTTATGAAACTGTAAGCACTAAACTTGTAAGAAAGATTGTAAAACGATTCAAAGCTAAATAAAGCAATACCTCAAGTTCTCGGATGCACTCCCCACTGTTGGAGTCCCACAGCCGTACCTGGAAACAAATTCGGACAGTACAGTTTACTCAGTCCATCTCTCTAGATCGACCATAGAAATGCGCGGATTTGGTGTTGGGGCGGTAAAAAGTTTCACTAGATTCTGTTAAATTTCAGCACTTAAATATAATATAACTTGTTACTGTTCATCTGACGATTGGGCAATTATCCGCTGCATATAGCCTTTGGATAACGTAAAATCTTTAATTATAAAAAGACTTTTGTTACCCATAATAATTTTTTCGAAACAGGCTACGATTTCTGCAAATGGACTGTAAGAATTATTTTACCGCCACCAAAAATTCAAAAACGATGCACATGACAGAGCGAACAAAACAAAGAAACGGTATATACTGCAGAAATGTTTTTTATTCAACGGCCAGGAAAAGCTTTATCACAGGGAATAGGTAAAGTAACTATGCCTGGGGCGTTCCTATCTTTTGATCAAACAACTATATTTTTTCGTTTTTTTTTTCCATGGGAAAGAAAATTCATTATTTTCAGTTAAAGCAATATTTCAAACACGATAAAGAGGTGGACTCAGTCGTTTTCTTCTCCAAAAATATTCAACTTACAGTTTGGTCATCCGACGCTGAAGCCAGTACTTTCCCGTCTGGTGAGAACGAGCATGCCTAATGAAGTAGACAAACAAAAACTCAGATCTTCCGCTGAAAATCAGGGGAAAGTCTGTCGGGCAGGGGGATCACTGCTGCCCGCGCCAGACAGACTACCTCAGTGCTTCCAAGGGCCTCATTAAAGGTCGAATTGCAACCTGCTTCGCTACGGCAGACCGTGCTGAACTATACCGTACTTATTCTAGTGAACGTCGCTCAAATAAACACAGCCTTATAATAAACGTCTCTCTCTAATAAATGACCCCCTCAGTCTTACTTTGGATCAACAAAAAGTGCTATAAAGAAATTTACCGAGTCGCGACATATCCGATTTGCCTTTTATTCATCTGCTCCTTGAGAGACAGCATGATAAAGGACAGCAGGAGAGTTAAAAGGACTTCCAACCGAGAACTGGTTTATGTTTTTCAGCTGTAATATGTTCCATAGATAAATCAAATTACCCCCCTCCCCTGAGGGGGGAGGAGAGGAGAAAGGATTGCTCTAAACCACAATACCAAAAGATAGCACAAACTAAATGTTAAAACAAGTGCTTGAAACATAACTGACAATCTACTGCACCTGTTATAGACAAGTCCTAACCTGAACCCAGCCTGTGTGTCCCTCCAGGATATGGATTAGGGAGCCGTTTTGTCCATCCCACAAGCGCAAGGTTGTGTCCCATGATCCAGAGGCCTGTTGGACAGTAAAATTCTTCAGAGAGATAAACGGGCCAGGCAAAACGGAGGCAAACAAAACGAAAAAGAGTCAAACAGGATTTCAAACATTTTTTCAAGGAGTTTACAAGAACAAAATTAACACAGGTCTCACTTCAGAGTATCTAACTAGCTATTTAGTACCTAATACTGTATAACCAGCGATTGTGACAAACTGCATTAATTAGATTTTTTGACCTCTGAGTTTTTCCTAAACGATAGTGGAAATCCAAGGACGTTTCAACAGAATTCAAGGACATTTTCCTGAAATTCAAGGACTTCTCCAATGTAACGAAATTAATATACATTTAAAGAAACGTTTTCAACGACTTTTCAAATCCTGTGCGAAATCTCTATCACAGGAACTCACAGAACACACATGCGCACACGCACACACACTTGCCAGTAAGGTAACGAAAATGCTATGGTTTTCCTAACAACATATAATGTCGGTGTTTAAAACCAGCACAGTGCGTAAGCCCGAAATATTTTTCAAAACAATCTCAAATCACCTGCCCGTAATCAAAACTTCTGCATGGATTTATGTTGCATACATGTTTTAATGGTCTTACCAGAATGTGACTGACTGAAAACGCCAGAGCATGTATGTTACTCTTGTGACCTTTAAGGGATTTCACTTCTGTCTTGCTCTTTCTCAGAGACCATAACCGAATGGTGTTGTCCCAGGATCCTGTAGCCTTCGAATAAAAACAAGAGGCTCGCTGTTATAGAGGGAAAAATACGCCTGGTTAGCCTCTTTCCCAGAACGGGACTTGGGGTCGGAGCTTTTGATAGCCGCCTGGGTAGCCACGCCGCGCTAAAGTCGCTCAAACGGTCCCTAAGGAGTGCCTAGGAACGAGGCCAGTATCTTGCAAGTTTTTTAGACAAAACATGGAAAAGGAACGAAAAATGGAAAATGATAAAGAATAATGATGATGACAATGTTGATGATCAAAACGCTGTTGTTTACAACAATGACGCCATGCTGATGCTGATGAAAGTGATGACGTCATGGTCATTATCATGATGGAAATGATAACAACGATGAAATTGGATGAGAGTGATGCTGATGATATCTCGTGATATAGATAAAGAGGATAATGGTGGTGTGGTTGATGATGATGAAGATGACGAAATGATGATGAGAGCTTTGATGATGGCCTAGTGAAAACGATACTTACCACTGTCAAACCATCAGAAGCAAACGCACAAGACTGTACCAGATTCTGGTGACCAGTCAACACGTAGGAGGCAGTTCCGCTCTGTAGTACAAAAAACAGTCACTATATGAACCTCCCGGCAAATAACTCTAGTTTAATTTGTGCTTCCAATAAATAGGAACCAATAGTACATAACAGCTTCTTATTCACACTGCTCTGACAAAAGGCTATCACTCAAAACGTCAGCTTTACATTGTATACCAAACCTTACGGCAAAAAACATACCATATCAACCCTTGTTGATCAAAACCCATATTCAAAGGGTCATTTTCAAGATTCCACTGGCTGTAGACAGGAACACGTGTTGTTCTTGGGCTGGGCTCTGAACTTTTTTAACGTCAACCTCTTGTGAAGTAGTTAAGCATAACTATGCGGACTTGGAACCTACTACACTCTACCTTTGAGGTGTCCTCTAACTGCCATTTTGATTTTTCTAGACTCATAGGCGGTTATGGCTGACTGCAGGCTAGCTCTTCTTCTTCCTTCCTCATGTCTCAAATTATGATGAGACTCTCAGTAGCACTCTATTCTTTAGCTGGATGCACTCTCTAAACAAGAAGACTGCAAAAATATAAGCTGTTTCTGCATAACATGCAACTTTTTCTTTTTCAAAATATGGACTGACTCAGCTGTGAAGTGCATCATCACTCACTGTATATATGTGTATACCTTCATACTCCAAACAATGGCAGAATTATCCCAAGATCCTGAACACAAAAGCTTTGAGTCAGGAGAGAAACAGCATGTCTCAACACTGTGGGTATGTCCTGTTATGAACGAGAAGAGAAAAAAAATAAAATATTAATGTACCTAGTTAGATAGAAAAACATTGGTGCACACTAAAATGGAGTTTGTCTTCAAGTGTTCAAATCCATATTTGACAATTGAGTGCAATAAACAAGTGAGATATCAATTTGAACTTTCAAATCATTCTACAAGCATCCTTGGATATCATACAAACTACAAACAAACATGCAATTAATGCAAAGCAATTGACTGCAACTTTTAGGTGTGTGTTGTCATGTACTGTACAGTATGTACATCAAAATTCCCACTAATTCTTAAAATCAAGGGTCCTTGGACCCCTCGATCTCTATATACTAGGTGAAGAAGATTGAAATCTTGCATTCTTTTTAGATTTTATTTAATTTCTGTGCATCAGTTATGCATTGCAAGGGGTTAATTCGGGAACACTGTATATGCAGTAACACAATCTTGAGGATCAACAACTGGCTGACAATAAAGCTTGCAAAATTATCATGCATTTTCAGTGGCCAAAAACACTGTGAAACATTATAATTGTATTTAATAATTTTAAACATAATATTAAATAACATTACTATGAAAATGCAAGAAAGAAACACTGTGCAGTATATACTCCGATCCACATAACACTTGACAGTTTCTGCATTTAATAAAGGATTAACAAAGTTGCCGATCACAAAATTGTTTTTAACTTTCTCTATTTCAATCACAAGAGTTGCTTGACCTACGTACCTTTTAGCAGGAACATTTCAGTTCCTGTACAGCTGCTGAAAACTCTGACAGTGTGGTCATATGACGCTGATGCAAACATTTCACCATTGGGCGAGAAACAAACACACTTCACTGCTCCTTTTAAACAAAGAGAATCCTCTTTAAAGAAACTGTTGAACAGAAAATTATTGACCAAAGCACTTATCTACAGGATTATAAATTTTCTTTTAGAACATTGCCTTTGCCACTTTACTAGTAAGCCAGTACAAAATAGTATTACAAATAAGTTAAAGTAAATTTACATACCAGTGTGACTATCAATCGTAAAAAGTACTTTTGTTGTCTTTGTATCCCAGACTTTCACTAAAGAGTCGTCACCTCCAGTTATAACTTTTCTCCAGTCAGGAGAGAAAGCAACGGTATTCACCTGCATGAGCCCAAATATTTAAAGAGAAGAGCATAATTAAGTTAAACAAAAGGCTATATAAATAGCCTAACTCGGGCCAAGCCATATGGTATGCTTTTACATAACTAGTTTAAATTGACTCAAACAGCACATGCCTCGATTTCATTTGTTCACTACAATTCTTACATTATTTTGTTAGGAAACATGAACTAGGTAAAGTAGAATGGATGCTGCTTTTGAAAAGAAAATGGTGGGCAGATTGTTTTATTTGATTGTACGCTGTAATATTAATGCTTGTGTTTTCTGCTAATATGATATTGTTCTGCTTTGATTGTGTGATGCAAAAAGAGAGAAAAAAGAAGAAAAAGATTTCAGCAAGGGAAAAAAAAAAGTTCAAGACGCATCCACCAGGTTTCAAACCCACGCCATATTGAATCCAAGTTTAATAAGGTTGCTAGTCTGATACAATAGCCACTGCACCACCATACACGTTCACACAAGTGCAGGACAATCATGGCATGAAAAAAAAAACAAAAGTAAAAAAAATGGAGCCGAAATCTCAACTCGATTACCTGAGTCTGACAAATGAATTGCAGCACCATATAGGACTGCATGCAGCTCCTTCAATAGCAGTAGTCTTTATAAGCAAAACTTTATACTTATTGCAAGCATGCAATCAAAGCATTATTTTTGTGAGTACAAGCATTTTTGAGCACAAGGTGTAAGTTAAGAAAACTAGTGATTTCTGCTAGCACATGTGCACCCTTCAAAATATATTTTGCAAGCAATTAGGGCAAGAGTTCAGGGTTAAATAAGTAATGTTTTTCAGAATACTTGCAGGATAATTCAAGACCTCTGCGAAACCGTTCATGTAAACCTGGCGCTTCTGAGAACATGATTCGAACCCTTACAATCAGAAAAGCTTTTATTGCCAATTATTTAAATAACATGCTTTTAACACTACAGTACACAGCCGGGATAAAAGTAAAACAAGAAAACTATTTCTATATTGATCCACATGCACTCACTTCGTCTGTATGTCCAATGAGTGATTGAAAGTTTATGCTCGTCAGTTGCCTTGGAGAAAGCAATCTTTCCGCTTCTTCATCAGAACCTTCAGAATGGTCAACATCAAGAAGAGTCAGTGAATCGGAGCTTGCAGATTCCATGGGTCTGACACTCTTTTTGTCTTCGCCTTTGTCTGAATCACATTTTGACCAAAAATCCATCAGGTGCAAGCTGGTTTATCTGCAGATTGTGCAAGTACGATGTTGGTTAAAAAGAGAAATCGTGAGGCAAATGCAAATGGTTATTATAAAGGTGTTAAAACTATTTATTTTTGCAGTTGTATTTGATCACCTTACCTTTGCACTCTTCTCCTTTTAATAGCAGAAATCGTTTCGGTGCATCCAGTGAATGATGCACATGCAACTTGAGCTAACTGTGAGCTTTCGCCTTCGATTTTATCTTTTATTTCGCTTCGATTTCTTCGATTCAAGTGCAGACATTTCCGTTTAAATACTCTACATGCTTATAGGAATTGTTTTACAGGTTTGAGAATACCTGTTGTTAAACAAACAGACATTTCCAAAGGAAAGAATTCCATTTCTGGACCATTTTGTTTACAACAACAGCTGGGCTGTCGGTTATGCAGAGAGCTGGAAACTAGTTACTAGTCTCTGCGTGATAATATATATCGGTCAATATTATTTCAGTTTTACCCTCGAGTTTTTCTGTAACTTAAAATTTTAAAATTTCACTTACAGTCTGCAATGTAAGTTAAGAAGTTAGAAGGTCGGAGCACACCTTGCTTATTGTTTACGACTAGTAAATGGTAATTTACACACATTGATCAATGCAAACAACCCACTCGACTCAACCGAGCGTGACCTTTGCCTTTGGTCTCGAGCGAATTTGATGTTGTTGGATTCCTGGAATACTTGCACAGACCACCCAACGCTGACCCGAGCCGAGGTCTCTAATTTGTTGACAGAGGTGTGCTAATAACCGTATTGACATCAGTACCAGGTCGAATATTAACCAGATATTAACCGCGGGAGCAGCGTAACGTATACAAAATGCAAGATCGAGTTGCAAGCTGTTGCATGACAAGAAGAACTTCAAGTTGTTTTGGGCTTTTCCTTTGATCGACAAATTATGAATTGAAGTGGAGCTTCGTCAAAGTAAACCTTGAGCTGGACGAAGCCAAATGGTGAAGTGGGTAGTTTGATCCGGATCTTCATGAAAATTGAATTTATTCTGGCTTGGAAAATGACTTTGTCTGGACAGTGAGCAAACAACAGTACTTACGCCCCACGCAAGTGTTTTTAAGCTGGCGTAAGTCGGGTAGATTTTATTACAAACTTCTGGAAATTGTTTTGACTATGGGTTGTTAATTTTAACTTGAACAGAAGTTCAAGTTGCCAAGGGTGAAGGGATTCGCGTCATGGCGTCGCAGTTCAGCGATTTGAACATGCATATGGTTCGCGGTGAAAGGCGGGTTTTGGAAGAGCAAATCTTGAAGCCTCTCCGAGAAATAAAAGCTAGTGTATCAGAGAGTTTAACCCTCGCAGAAGTTCGCCACATGATTCCATTTCTTCGGCAAGACGTGAAACAAGACACTTTAAATCAAATTCAAGATGGCCAAACACTGATCGCAGTGTTGGATTTGTACTACGGAAGGGACAACCTGAAAGTGCTGGAGCGGTTGTTAAGGAAAATAAACTGTTTTGATTTACTTCGCAATTTGCAAGAGTGGAGAGCAAACAACATGCCAGTGGAGGATACATACACAAAAGTTGCTGGTGAGTTGAAGGGCATAATGAAATGAAATTAGACTCTGTTCGACATTATGTACTTTTAACCTTTGAAATCGTAAGTGGGATGATATTACTTAGCAGTTAACTCATGATCATTGATTGACACTGAGTTTTTATTTCGTTTGTAATTGCATGCTATGGTTCATAATGTTTTAAGCGTAATTAGCAGAACAATAATCTCAATGATATATTAGTATATTTATCATGTAAATTCGAGTGCGATCACTGAATCATTCTTAAATTGTGTGGTAAATTAATACAGGGCCGGCGGGAGCATTTTATTTTTGGTCCGCCCATTTATGACCATTATTTTATAAACGTTAAAAGCAAACAATTTTCCGGTCTATTTTAGATCCTTCATACCATTTCTTTTATTTTTTCTCAAAATTGGTCCGGCCATTGACTGGTTCACCAACAACGAAATATATGATTCTTTAATTACTTATTTGTATTTGAATTGTTACAGAAGTAGAGAAGTCGTTACAGACTTCAGACCAAAAAGTCGTTTCTCAAAATTAGTGCCAAGACAGAAAATAATCATCAGTAGGATTCAGAAAATATATGCAGTTCTGTGATTGGTTTCGGTTTTACTAAATAGGCAGACCTATTGAGCTCCACTTTAGAGAAACGTAAAAAAAAACAGTTTTAATATGCAGTTGTTTGAAAATACGTTATAAATTTAAAGAACTTGTAGGTGTTCGTGAAAATTATTTTGTTGGTTTCTTTCTCTAAATGTCGTTGCAGAGTAATTGAGTATTTGAGTATTGCCAAGGAAGTAATTTTTAAAATAATCACCACTCAACTTTCACAAATTATCAAGAGCAATAATTATCCGGGGGGACACTTCAAATTGTAGGGATGACTGTCGGAAAGCCCGAACTTCTCCCCTACAAAATACCTGGTCAGAAAAACTCTCACTCTAAAAAATACTCCATGGATCTAAAATACCCCATAAAATACCTGGATTTATTGACAATTATTACATTTAGTTTGGCCTGGTTTTCTTCAGCATACTGTTCAAAGAACCCCTAAACAATTCTGGGTTTTCTTTGGAGTGCCATTTTTGCTCAATAAAACCCTAAAAAATACTGAATTGCTGATTTTTACCCCTAAAATATATGACAGTCATACACACCATCCAAATATTGGAAGTATCCCCCCTCCCCCCACCACAGGAATAATTATTATGAATCCCCTGTACAAGGACTGCAAAGCTTAGGAAGGGCAATATCCTTAACCCCATTTAAAGTTATAAGAATTTAAAAAAAAACATTTATTAGTCACCCCACTCCTTTATCTCAAAGTAGCTTGCACAAAATTGTGAGCAAGATTCATTGCATTTCGTAGTTGAGATAATTATATGGTCCCATAGGCCTGCAGTAGGCATGACAGAAAAAGGTTTGAGGTTGCTGTATGTTGGTGTATAGATTCAATACACCAAAATAGCAGGTAAAATTACCAGGTTGCAGATAAACTAATTCTGAAATCCATGTGCAATCTGATATTGCTGCTGTACAAATCCAAAAATACTTATTTTAATTGTTTCCACTGCCAAAACATTCTAGTTTCTACAAGTTTGTTAAGTTTTGTGGTCAACTTTTCCAATCAGTTGAAGTGGCAGGAGAATACTCCAAGCCATTTAAATAGATCATCCAACATGTTGGTCCAATATCATCCAACATTGTTGAATGCAACATGTTGGATCCATTTGATCACCTTGTTGGATGAAAAGAGTGTATGGGAATTTCGAGTTTTGTTACTTCAGGGGTGGCATGAATGCCAGGATTTTTTGAAACTTGCTCCTGGCATCCAGGCCACCTGCACAGTAATGGTTTCCGATCTGCACGGGTTTGTTGTCATTAACAGTTTGGGAAGTTTGAAGATCGCCATTTATATGAAATTGTTGCTGGTTTTATTGTATCAAGAAGAGGTGCCATGCCTGACTTTTTTGTTGGAATACAAGTTTAAGTATCCTCCTCCTTTGCTGCTACGGAGCGCTGAAGCTCAAGGATGTGGTTTAGCAGGAACGAACTTGGGAAGATCAAGTGAGGGTCAGTCTTTCAACTGGATTGCTGTCTCCATCCTTTCCTTTCCATTTCCATCTTCTTTTCCCACCCACCAAAAATCGATGAAATGGCCTGAAGTTTCCACCACATACTGAGAAGGACACCATCAACAAGTATATGTTGGTTTATTTAAATGTTCACTGGTAAAAGTTGAAATTCCCATACATTAATCTCTTAAAATTCGCTCAACGCCATGACACAATCAACACAAATGAAGTATGAGCTCCAGTGTAGGTATATATGCAAAAATTAATACCTGTCAAGTTTTTTTATGAGTTGTGCTTGTGGCATTTTGAGCCTCTGCTGGTCGTGACGTCTGCATCATTGACAAGCCTTGAGTATTGACCTGGCATTTAATTACTCTCTTGTATTTCAGTTATATTATCTTTTCCCAACCTTCATTCATTAAAAAATGTGAACTTGTATCATGGTATATCAGGACTATCAAAATGGGTGATAAACGGGGAGGAGGGAGGGGAGATTGGGACTACAGTTTCTTGTGTCTTTGCTTCGGCCCCAGCTTCAGGTCCATTTTACTAAAAATAACACATTGAAGAAATTTCCTCTTTTTTTCCTTTTCATGCTCTTTGAATGATCAAATTCCAATTGGTCTTTGTTTTCCAACTTTTTGTCTCAACTTCTCAAGGTCTCTAAAAAGTAGTCCCCTCCCTACATGTAAACATTTAGTCTTCTCTCAGATGTCTCGTTGTCACCAACTTCTTGGGTTGTGACCTGTTACATACGCCCCATGCACCCCCTGCCTACAGGCCTGCCAAATGAAATTCTGATATAAAATGTATTTTTTATCTGTCCCAACCCACTCCAAAAAAGAAACGCTACAGAACTAATTCAGACACTTCCATTATAGTTTACTACCAAAACCAGACAGCAGCACCTTTGACATTCTGGCCAAACA
>JAOBYE010217101.1:0-17050 GCA_025403585.1 Parazoanthus swiftii | reverse complement strand
GTTTCATTAGCATAGAAGAGCCTCTTTTTGTTGGAATGCTAATAAACCATTATTATTATTATTATTATTATTATTTTGAAAATGAGAACTCTGCTTATACGGGGATAGGGTCGTGGGTCCCAGTGTTACCTTTCATGGTGGGTGACTTGCCCGTAACGTGTGTATTATAGGGTGACTTGGCTGACGAGGCGCTCTTGATTGGCGGCAGTCGCAGTTGTTTGTCCGAAGTATCTGAGCCGCCGCTCTCTCCCTGCCCTGGATCAGCTCTACCTGTCAACTGTTTTCTTTCCCTTTCGGGAATTCGCTTCTTTTCCTTTTCCCTCTCAGGACTCTGGTCCGAACTGTCGTTACCAGGACTCTCGGAAAGAAGCTCGCCATCAGGGCCAACGGCGGTGCTTTCTCCGTCTGTGAGGTAGAAAACACAATAAATTGGGTGAAGCTGGTCCTATGCATGTGCAAGGCTGCCCCCGCAACAAGTTGATGAGTAACGTAACCTTTTTATGGAACCATTTTTTTTTTCTATTTTTTTACTGTTTTCTTTTTTACCTTTTTTTTAAACTTTTCTTAAATTATCCGAGTGATGGTGAGTACCTTACATTGGACCACGAGTGCTGTTTGTGCGTCTTCCCATTGGTTGTCTTATACTTTTTCTTTTCCTTCTCAGGCGCTGTTTATTTAATTTTGTTATTTCGTATTCCTTTTGTATTTGTAAGATACTCCAATAAAGCCGACAAAACTGAAAAAGCAAAATAAAAACAAGAACTATGTGATAAAACGCTTGTCGCTTGAGTTTTTTTGTAAAATGCCGGTTAATACTGAATTATTTTAAATCTCTCAATTTTCCGGTTGGTCGTAACCATCAGCCAGCAATGGCGACACTAAAGTTTTTTGCTTGAAGCTAAAAGTGCTTTTCAGCCGGAAATTCTTTAAGAGTACGATTTTTATACGCATATGCAACAGTTCCAGCCAGTCAGTTTTTTTAATTTGCTAAATGTCCTTCGTCGGATTGTGTCGTTTCTTCTTCACCTTTTTAGAAAAGAGTCAGTAAACAGAATTGGAAGTCTGCAGCATATAACTAGTAACTGAAATGTATCTCTTTACTAGCAGTTCGGTTGATGAAATACTAAATTCTCACAATAAACTTATAATACTCATAAGTTATGTAATGTTACTGGAATACCTGCAGCTCACCATATTCCCCGATGAGAAACACTTCTGAGCCCGCAAAGTTTGCTTCACATCATTTTACAAGTAATGCTAAACGCGTTTGTAGTCTCGGCGTTCTACAACCCAGACAGACGCATCACTAAATCTGACGCTTCAATACAAAAAGTATTTAGTTATTAACGTACTTCTGGAATTGATGTGGCAGTTCATGATTCCTGACATGGATTAGCGATAACTTGTTAGCCACATTCATTACTATACTATCAAAAAATCGACATGAACAGTGAACATAAATTAAATTAAAAAACATACTAAGAACACAAAGTGTGGATTTCGACATTGAATCAGTAACGATTCACGTTTATACGGGGACATTTTGGCAAAAAAGCAAATAATCAACGTTCGATCTCCTTGGATATTTTTATAACTTCGCAATCGGTGTCTCTTCCTCCAACGAAAACAAGACAAAGAGTTGTCCCATAGAATGCTGAATTTCGACAAGGCATTCAGTTATTACAAAAGCGTCTCCTTCACATTTATTTGCATAACGTTCGGTCACCAACAACTTTTTGACAACTTCAGTTTGTGTTTCAGGAAGTTAAAATGGCCAAAACGTTTTCACAACTGAAAGGAACATACCGTAATTATTCTCTAAGTCCTCGAAAAGTAGCTCACGCGAATCCGTCGGCTTGTTTTCGTCGTCCATAACTCACCAGTTCTCTAATAACTGGCCGTCGTTGTCTTTCCAGCCTTCACTTCAGTCTTCATTAGAAACAGCCGTGTGTTTTGTTTGTTTGCGCTCGCTGGTTGCTTTCGAACGAAATAGCGTTTAATATTTTATGCACTAAAACAGCTTAAGGGCCCGTTCTATCAGATGTTTTGTAAATTATTAAATTGAAGTAATATGGCGAACAGTGCCATGTATACTGATAATCCCATCACACATTTTTTATTTCAATAGCTCATTTTAGTATCCGTCCACGATTAAGAAAACCATCAGATGTTTTATATGCGAAGCACAATTCTTCCCTTTTTAACCCCGACTTAAAGATTAAACCTAAAGAGTAAAAAAACCGACACACGTATCCATAGCAACAGTTAGGACCCCGCGTTCTGACCAGATGATTTTTTTCGGTTTTTGAAAGAGTAGCATTTGTGATTAACGACAGCAGGAGACGAGATTAACAAATTACTTTGAATAACTTATCGATAGAATATCGTTTTAAGATTTCAGCTTTCGTTATGTCTGAATTAATTTCTTAAATTGGTCTTTGAAATTGGAATTTGTTTTGTCCCACTGTAATTTTAAGAAGGAAAATACAATCGACTTGAATCAGAAATTTGAATTCTCAGTTCTCCTTTACAATGCGAACGCTAATTTATGAGGCTGCTAAACTTTGTCTTCGTGTGTTGGCCGATAGTGCACATTAGTTGTTCCTCTGATCGCTTAGACTGTGGGCAGTAAACTGAGTCCTGACGGCAAGAATTTTTTATCTTTCATTCTATTCTTTATGGAGAACTGATCAGATGCAGCTTGGTTAATAACTAAATTTAATTGAAAAAAGGGGCTTCAAGACTTTTTATCTAAGAATTGACCATGAGGCTCTCATGCCCGCTTAATCCAGTATAGTTTTGTCCAGTCACTCATATATGTTTATTACACTTTTAGCGATCATTTCAAAACGGCAAAAATGCTTAACATTTAAACTAGAAAAGCTTGCTTGTATGAGTAAACTAATTTCGTTCAATTTGCTTCTTAAAATTTGGGCATTTTGTTTTCAGTGTTCACCGTTTGTGAAAAAACGCATACGTTATTGAATCATGCTAGCTTTAGAGAAGGTCTTAGAGCAGGGCTTATCGCTAACCGTCGTGTTTAAGTGCTCCATAAAGTTTAAACGTTTAAGTATTATCTGATTATCGTCAAAAGCCCTGATACATAACCATCAATCGTAATTAAATGAACAAAACACGTAACTGCCAATCATCACAATGTCTACTTCGTTATGAAACTCTTTCATAACGATTTTTAAAGAAAAATATAATTTACTTTTGTATTCTTCATTTCAATGAAACAAACAGACTGATTTTGAACTGAGGGGTATATAAGTAAAACATATAAATATGATTAGCTATAAATGCAGACATCAGGAATTCTCCCGTAGAGCAGAATATATGAACTCTGTCTTTGGTTTCCAACTATAACAATTAAATGCGGATTCTCAACTGTTCCTTCACCTGCTCCCCGAGACGTTTCTATAGTCGCAGTTAATATGTTTATCCATTGTAACTGTAGTTTTGAATTGTACTTGCATATGCAAGTGATATATTAATTCTATAGCTCTTTTCATTATTTGTATGTTCAAGTTGTAATCTTCAGTTAGATGGGTTTTTAGAAGGCATTATGATTATGTAAGCAAGCTTATGGCTGACTGTTTTTGCCTTCTTTTGATACTGAAAGCATTTGCTATTATTATTGTTACTTTTATTATTATTATTATTATTATTATTATTATTATTATTATTATTATTATTATTATTATTATTATTATCAGTTGAGCCGGTCGTGTATAATACTAACAAGAAACAAAAGTGGACGAGCTCGAGCGGCTGCTTCCAACCCCGTAGTCCTCAAGATCTTAGGAAGAGAGACGTTTGAACACTGTGTTAGCGCCAGAATCGTTTGTCGTTACTTTCTCAAACCATTCAAATGAGGTCATCAAATGAACGCCCCTCCCTATTAAAAACAAGTATTCTAAAGTATTCTGAAGAAAAATACAACCTACGTGGTTCAGTACAGTTCGTAGTTTTGCTTCAATTTAATTAAATTTGATAGTTTAAATAAATAAAAGTAAACACTTTCGGCATAAGCCGTATCCGTAACTCTAGCAAGAGAAAAAACATTAAAATATTAAAGTGACTTGGTCCGTTTTGATTAGACATTAAGTAATTTCAAAACTAACAAGAGGTCGCCCGACTTGTTCGGCTGCTGGTTGCACTGCTCTCGGCTCCGGGAGCTTGAAGTAAACAATTTTAAACACGTCTCAGCTGATAGTTTTATTTTCGTGAAAGTATAAATCCTAAAAAACTAACATATTACTTGCTGACCCTCCGCGTGACAACGAAGCATATTATTTAGCAACACACTAAATAACAAATCATTTGTACAACACTAAAGTTTGCCTTATAGGGTACGATATCTGTTCTTAGTGTTTGTTTCTCTAAAAGAAACTTGTAAGATGACCGCACTGCAATTCCAAAAGTACAGACACAGAAGAGCTGACTTCTTGCCTCCTTCAGTTTTATTCGCTCGCTGCATTTCTGCTCACGAAAGACACTGATTGGCAAAGTGGTCATTACTGAGAAAAATGCCGGTGGTGTAAGTACTAATCTACTAGCAACCCAAAGGAATATCGTGGCATTAATGTTGCTCGTTTTGAATTTTTAATTTAAACGTTTCCAAAATAGAATATAATAAAACATTTGATGAGTTTGATTCTTCATTTTTAAAGTGAAAACCAAACAAAACTATTTGCAGTTATGTACGTTGTTAAATAAGGATTAAGGGAAATTCTATGTTGTCGTTATCTGCACTACTCTATGTACGTCAATACAATGCAGTGATCTTAGTATTCAGTCCTTTTTTGAAAAACCTTCGAAAACCTTGCAAGTGGACGAGAAACTACGTGAATGTATAAAAAAATCTATCCACCATTCACTCATCCCATGTGCAAAGAACTCTTGCTTTCATTTTGGTTGCCAGTTAAGCATCCACAGATTCGACACATGCATGACACCAACGGTGCGTCCAAGTGCCAATGTTTGTGTCTGTAACTACACAGGCAAACAGATTTCAGAACATGTTCACACTCGTTCTCTTTCAGCTTTTTTTCTTGGATCTGTACTTTTAAAAGAAACGTTTTCTGAAAGAATGAAGATGTAAAAAGTATAATGGAAACTCACAGGGAGTTCTGCTGGAAAGTCGGCTCCACCCAGGTGCTGGACGAGAAAAGTTGGTATTAGAGACGTTAGATTATTCATAACACTTGTGCGCTGTAGCCAAGACAACTAGTCAAGGCGAAGCTGAGTGAACTAAAGGTTAAAATTAGTAGTGCGAGTAGACGAGGATAGACTACAGGTAGATGGAAGTAAGTGATGACTTTGGATAGAAAGTTGATTTAAATTTACTGGTGTGCTTTGATGCTTGAAAGTCAAGATATAAAACTCTGGCTGCAGCAGATGTCAGCACGACAACAGATAATTCTAGCCTTTCAACGGCAAAATCCATAGGGAAAAGAGTGCACCCATTTTGTCTCATTGTGATTGATTGTTATTGTCACGTGATGAATGACAATGGATACCGCTCTGGGCCTCCGGACAGAGAAAGTACTCATGTCAATTGAGCAATGATATGATGCTACGTTAGGATCCGAGTTAATTCGGATGACAATCACTACCTACAAAAAAGTTTTCTACTGCGCGACACTAAAGAGCCTGACCCTAATCTACGTCAGAGTTATACCCAGGTGTATCCAAGCAGACACTGCTGCTAATATCATATACTAACAAGGGACACAGGTTGATGGGCGGCTGCTTCCAGCTCGACTCTCTCCAGGGGCTTGGGTGAAAGACGTCAGAAACTCCGTGTTAGTCAAGGTACAGTTAGTTATCAAACGATGACAGAGTTAGTATTTGCTATACTCGATATTTTGTGTTTGATAAGTGAACTGAATATATGATACTTATAGATAGATGATAAATTGCTAGTTTTACGTTGTAAGTGTGTATCTATTGACTTTTATTATATTTGTGTTGCGTGCATGTAAGGATTTCAGCACATTGTGAACAGGAATGGAAAAACAAGCCTCAGGAACTCCTTCAAAATTCAGGGAGATTTTTGTTCTTCATCTAACTTTTTTCACAATTTGACAATTCCGGTTTTCAATAGAAGTTAAGTAGCTAAACGAGAGGTTGACTTTATTTTTAAACAATGGAGCGGTCTTTTATTTATATTTTTTAACATTGCCTGTTCATTTTCCATCTTAATTTACTTATGTTCATGTTATCAAAAGTTTACGAATTTGTATCGCTATTTTAAAGGTATTTCAAAATGTTAACTGCCAAATTGAGTTTGCTCCCCTTACAGTGCTCGATACTCGCAAACACTCAACGTCACTCACATGGAACTCGAGTTGAGGCTCTCGTCAAGCGTCCGCGGCGGGAAGAGTGGCTTGTGCGAGGAGCTTGTTAGATTGGATGGTTGGACGTTAGTAAACCAAAACAAACTGCATTTCTGTGTAGCGCTTACTCCACTAACCGCTCAAA
Organism: Parazoanthus swiftii; assembly: GCA_025403585.1. Lineage (NCBI taxonomy): Eukaryota > Metazoa > Cnidaria > Anthozoa > Zoantharia > Parazoanthidae > Parazoanthus > Parazoanthus swiftii. The sequence continues at coordinate 10,561 of JAOBYE010217101.1, read as the reverse complement.
ACGCTTTACAATTCTACAAAGTTTACTACAAAAACAACATCAGAGTCAAAGGTTCGCAATTCTCGAATTCAAAAGGACAAAAATTGAAAATCGAAAATCAGGTGAAGTTAAAAAAAGTAATAAAAATGTCGATAAATTTATGTATGTCATTGAAAAAAGGGCAAGCTAAGATGGCCATTAGAAACTCTGAAGATGATGGATTTCGGGTGTCATAGAAAGTCATAGTTGACTTTATTAGTTACTATACTACTTTTACTAGATTGAATTAGTTAATTAGCAGAGCGATTCAGTAAGGATGGCGCAAACGCTAATGTATTTACAGGCCACGGGCATTCTAGGGACCCACCCCCGTCCCACCCGTCAGAGAAACTAAGAAATAGAGTTAAAACTAACAAGAGGTCGCCCGACTTGTTCGGCTGCTAGTTGGACGGCTCTCGCCTCCGGGAGCTTGAAGTAAACAAATTTTAACCCCGTTTCAGGTGTTAATTTTTTTTTTTACCGTGATACATCTAACTGATAAGTTATATGCAGACTACGTGGCGACACCAGAGTGGCGACACACTGAATAGCAAATAAATTGTATGCTGAAAAACCAAACGTGTGTCGGAAGCTTAGGCTATCTGCTCTGAGTATTTTGCTTATCTAAAAGAAACTTGTCTGTTTCATACACTCTACATTTCTCGTTAATACCTACAAGAGATAAAGTCACCACTGCAAAGACTAAGGAAGGTGTACAACACCCGGCTCAAAGTTAGTGTTAGAGTTTATCTGCTAACATATCCAATGTAAGCCTCGATGCGTTTCTTCGTTTCAATAACGTAAACGTTTCCAAAATCACATGGAATATACTACATGCATATTACGTTTGATGCTTCATTTCAAAGTGAAAATCAAACAGAAATACTTGAAGTTACGGACGTGATAAGGCAAAGGAAGTGACTAGATCTATCCACTAATGCACTATGTTGTCTTTGTCAACAGAACTCTATGACAGTGCAATACTACATGAGCAATAAAGAGTATTTCTAGCTTCTGCGCTCAGCACCTTCGAGAGCCTTACAAGTGAATGGCAGTTCAGTTGCAAAACGGTCAGGAAAACTAAAATAATATAAGAAAGCGCCATCACTAATCTCATGTGCAAAGGTTACTTGTTATCACTTTGGTAACGCGATCAGTTGAATTGCAACTATTGCAACTTTAAGTACAACTCCAAAGGCAACAAGACGAACGGCAAGTGCAAGGGCACATATTCGGTGTGTGTATTACTACACAGGCAAACAGATTTTAGAAAAGATTCACACTTTTTCTCTTTGCCAATGGTCTTTTAAAAAGACGTTTCCTGAAAGAATTGATGAAGTAAAAAGTGTGATGGAAACTCACATGGAATCCTGCTGGAAAGTCGGCTCCACCCAGGCGCTGAACAAGAAAGTTGGTATTAGATTCGATCACGGGCTGTTGAAAATTTTGGTTTGTAGCCAGTGAAAATGATATTACTAAAACAGCAAAAGTTTCCCGAACGTCTTCCCTTGTTCGCCTCGTTAGTGCTCAGTTTTACTTAAAAACTCCCTGTTCATCACACGGCCAAGACGGCCATTTGGCCGTGTGAATCGATTTGATAAGTTCAAACATGTTCAAATATGGCGGTTGTTCTGGAGGCAGTAAAGAGCGGAGAAACAGGCCGAAATACGATGCTGTGGATGACACAACAAGACACAGCAGAGGTTTGAGAAACTATTGTTTTAGTAATATCATTTTCGCTGGCTATACAAACCACACTTACCCTACGGCAACCCGCGTTTCGATATTAGAATAATGATCAAAACACATTTGTGCGTTGTAGTCAAGTCAAGCCAAGGCAAAGCTGAGTGAACTAAAGACCAAATATTAAAGTAATGTAAATAGAAGAGAGTAGACTTCAGCCCAGGTTGTTCAAAGTTTAGATAGCAGTAAACAGCGGATGATTTCCTATCTAGTTGATAAAATTTATGCGTTCTTATATTTGATTAGTGAACATGCAACGAGCAAATTTTATTCGCTGGATAGGATTTGACCACCGTCACTGGATATATGTTTATCCAACCTTTGAAGCACTGGGCCCAAGTAGATAGAATTAGGTGATGATTTTGGATAGACAGTTGCCATTCAAACTGGCTGATGTGCCTTGTTGCTAGAAAGTCAAGAAGTGAAACTCTGGCGTTTATTAAAGTTGTAGCTTGCAGAGCTGCTTCTTGTAGTTGTAACCAATTAAAGGTGTCTGTGATAGTGATTCCTGAATCCATGAAGCAACATAACAGTGCCCAGGCGACACAAAGCTAACAAAATTCGAGTATAGCGAAGCAAGGCTCGAGTAAGAATCGCGGTTTCAGATGACAACCATTACCTACAGAAAGCGTGAAAACTAAAGACGCGCGCAAGTCAAAGTTTGTAGACACTGCTGTTAATATCATATACTAACAAGGGACACAGGTTGATGGGCGGCTGCTTCCAGCTCGACTCTCTCCAGGGGCTTGGGTGAAAGACGTCAGAAACTCCGTGTTAGTCAAGGTACAGTTAGTTGGTATTTACCGACTTTACTCGATTCTCTTTTTTTTGTTAAGTCAAAACACATAAAATTTAAAGACGAACAATAAATAATTGGTTTTATTTTGTATAAGTGTGCATCTATTGACATTGATTAACATCTGTGTTGCGCATAACTAATAATGATTATAATACAACGTTAGCAGGGCACGGAGGAAAAACCCGGATCAGGACTATAATATAAATTTGGTAGATTTTTGTTCTTCGTCTATTAAAATGAAAAGGGGACATATGCTTACCTTATATAAAATGTTTGTTATTCATAAACCTCGCTGCCTGGCTATTTGTTCACACTTTGACAATTCGGACTTTTTTTAAAATAGTGGTTAAGTCACCAGAACCTTTTTTGTTTCTATATTTTTTATTATTGCTTGTTCGTTATCCATGGTAGTTCGCTCATGTTCACGTTATCAAAACTGGTCATTTTCAGATTTGTATGGTACTCGATACTCGCAAACAATCAACGTCACTCACATGGAATTCGAGTTGAGGCTCTCGTCCAGCGTCCGAGGCGCGAAGAGCAACTTGTGCCAGGAGCTTGTTAGATTGGATGGTTGGACGTTAGCAAACTACAATAAACTGTGTTTTATTTTACTCAGCCACTCAAACCGCTTTATAATATTACAAAATTTAACGAAAAAAAGATGTAAAACTCTCGAGTTCAAAAGGCCATAAACTGCAAATAAAAAAACTAAAAGTTAAAAAAAATAACTACAACGTTAAAAATCATAACTGTTTAAAAACAATCATTGACAGCAAGTCTAAAGAGATCTATTCGGTACCTAAGACCTTTTGGAATTGGGCGCAGTTTTTCCTATCGCCATGTAAGTTTTCATGGTTTGATATCGAATATTACAGCACGGTATGGTATGATATTACGTGGTATTATGGTACAGTATGGTGTGGTTTGGTACGATAACGATTTCATATGATGTATAAGGTATGATATATAATATAATATAGTTTTTTATTGAGAGATTGTTCATTATTGCAAGGTGTATAGTTCATGTATGGTATGGTCGGGTGCAGTGAAAATAAATAGAGAAAACTGTAAATTGAGTAAAAATATAACTTCAAGATTGCGTGGACTCACATGGTATTCGGGTGGATTGTGAAGCCGATGCAGCACTCCTGGTACGGGAGGATGGATGACTTAACCCGGGTGCTTCGTGAACAAGTGGTTAACAGTTAGAAGTAGCTCAATCAATTACCCTGGACTCATTAACTAGCTCAGAATAGTTCTTGTACATGTACCACAAGAAAAGAACTTACAGTGTACATACAAGCACGTTCTCCATAACAAGATTCATATTGCGACTGACTGTTGTCAGAATAATGGGATAAAAAGTATGGGTTGACATATAGTTTCCAATCATTTATCTATCAGAAAGTTTTTATATTAACAATGACCGGTGGAGAAGCGACGTGACAAAACATAACAGAGTGCTACATCCATTTTCAGCAGAAGTAAATTTTTGCTCGAAGAATGTTTTCACTTTGTATATCGCTCATAGCCATGCAACTTGTATTTTAAAAACATTTCTTTGTAATAACACTCGGACATGTAGTCCGTGAAAGTTGGATGCTTACTTTGATTTTCAGTTGCTGAAAATAAGCGGCTAATTGTGCCACATAGACTATCACTGGCGATGCCCCCTATTCTCTTTACACCTGAAGAACATCAGTTTTATATTGGCGAAAAGCAAATTCTAAGTTTTTTTTTTATTGTGGAATGCTGGAATGTTTAATTTTCTCAGTATCATTCCTCTTGGGAAAAAAAATTAACGTCGCGGATTTCAAGTATTAATTAAAAGGAAAAAGCTCCATCAAGCGAACGCAACTTGTACTTACAAGAGAGAAAATAACCTTAAGTCGGGAAAAACGTGGAATGAAAGCTGAATCGGTAAAAACGGCGGCATCGACAGCAAGCATTACCTATATGTGTAAGTGTGTAAATGAGTTCGAATACTAACAAGGTATGTAGGACGCCTCACGATCGCCTCCAGGAGCTTTAGTAGTGGAATAAGAGGAAACAAGAGCAAGCTTGTGTGAGTAAAATAAGAGTTAGTGATAACATTATACAGGCTGTTGGCGTTGCGAGACCAAGCATGTATAGTGATAAAGATCAAGTACTTTCAAGAAACAATTAACATGCACTATCAGTAAGTTAGGATTGCTGCACTTAAGGAGAATGTACTTGTATAAATGATATGCTTGGAGGAAGCGTGCTATGTTTTGGTATAGAGAAGTCAGTGTGGTATGATGTGCTTGAAAAACCGCGATCGATTCTGTTACAGTATTGTGGTATTGAATATATGCACTTTCTGTGATGCTAATACAATATGGATTTTGATCGAGGGTTGAAATGGTGTGCTTTCGCCTTAAGGTCGGATGTGAAGCTGACGATTTGAATGTTAGCCCCTCGCACGTCAGAGCAAACTCTGTTATAAGACAGTTTGTCTTGTCAACATTAAGGTTGCACGATATAAACCCAGAGGAACTCTGGTTAAGTAACTGATCTAGTCTGATACCATTGCTGCAGTGAGTGAAATAATGGAATATTTGAAACAAATCGAGAACGATAACGTTGAGCTGAAAAATACGATATGTGAGTTTATGTATCGTGTTGGCACAGGCGGTCTCACACGATTTGTAAGTTCATGAAGATCTTATCACCTCTTCTTTGTCAATATACACTCGAATCGGGTTAGAAATTGGAAAGCATCTTTTTGTATTTTGGATAACTGTAGCATCTGTACTAAAATGTGGTCTACTTGAGCTAGTAACTCACAAACCCAAATATCAGGCTGTTAGCCGACTGATGTAGTATTGACTTACATGGAAGGTAGGTTGTGGCTCTGCTGTCAGGACCGGGCGCTTACGGGAACATTAGTGAAGAAGAATTAAAGAAGTATAAGTCACACAGACAGCAATATGTTTGAGTATTAAAAGCTCAAAGTTTTATCAGTAGATATATAATAAAGTGTGCACACGTTATGGTGTTAAGTACATATAATACAGTAGTGCAAAGAAAGGTTTTTCTTTATGTACAACATAAAGTGCTTGGGATATGAGCCAAGAGGAGTTCAGGTTAAGCAATGGTCTAGTCTAGATCTGTTATTAAACTTGCCACAATCAGAGATATGTTCTGCGTAGTGTCTAAAACGACCAGGAAGAAAATGAAGGTTCTTACTACTAATGAACACATTAATGTCATATGTCATGTAAGGCCCGATAACTGTTGTCTGTTTTAGCACAATCTTGGCTGGTTTAAGTTAGAAGACTGATGATGAAGGCTGTGCATGACTGTGCTGTCAGAACCGGGCGCTTAGAGGAACTGACATTAGTGAAAAGGAGTTAAAAATAATTACACAGATAGTAAGTATGTAAATAGGAAGAAACATAAGGAATATTGAAAAGCGACTTTGGGTTATCCATGACAAAAAGTAATAGCCTCTAAGAGCGTGCATTACTTACAAGGAATATCGGTGGCGCGACTGGAGCCGACCCAACAACCTTGACGGAACAGAGTCAAGAGAAGCATTATTAGTTGGAGAGTTAGGAAGCGTTCAGTGTTGATTTAGTCGGCACAGGTTGTGCGTATGGTAGACAACAGAGGTTTGTTAACTGAAAGGTACTTTGTAACTTTTACAAAACACGTAAACTTGGTGCTTTGTCGTCTCCTTCATGATGATAAGGACTAGTTTAACAACTCACATCGAAGTGCAAGTTTTGTTTTCGCAGCCGTTTGACTTAAACTAAGCGTCCAGGGTGCCGTTTGGTGCCATTTCGTACTTACGGTTCGGGTTTTGGTGTCGTCGCGGGTTTGTAAATGACACTGGCCTGACTTGCTAGTTTTTCATCGCTAATGTGATGATGACGTAATATTTATTAGTAATATATAATGTGACCGAATGTAGTCTCAAAACTACTCGAGCCCAAACCACTGGTGTCCAGTAGTGGCTGCGCTTACTACGAAAACTGTAAGCAACACTTTTGGCGCGAAAGTTTGCTGTGTGCTCCGTCCCCTGCCATCCCTCCTCATGAGTGTTCGTGTGGTAGTCAGCCATCATTTCAGTGTATTTACACAACGAATAATTATCTTAATTATTTTGTTTTCTTGAACTATGTAACATTAAATAACTTATTTGGTTTCTGCTTCTGTTAATACCAATTAAAGGTTTGAGACGCATGGCGCATGATCGCTGAGGAAACAACCGTGGTACTCAGCGAAATGACTCTCCTCTGACGTCATTGCCCATACAACTTTTTGAAAAGATTCACAATTAGACATTGCTCGATGAACAATCATTCCAAGATGCGTTTAACGCAGAGCTAGTGTACACTTGAACTATTTGTAGCAGTATCTTTAACGTCTTTCATTGAGAACTGATGAAAGGATTGCACAATTATTCCCTGAATCAGTCCCATTGAATCTGACGGCAAATTGAGAAATACAACGTATTTATTTAGCGAAGATTTTTTTCCGTTATTTTACTTTATTCTGCGTTTATTATACTTTTATACTTTTTAGTACTTGTTAAACACCTTTCAACAACATTTTGTAAAAGGCTCTATAAAAACCCGTTGTTATCAGTAATATTATACTTATCGTTATTACATCTATTATAACTACCGCTGTTACCTTTACTTTTGATATTTCTCACCGTTGTTTTAGGTCGTACGTAGTCTTAGAATCACTTTGCAAGCAAATCTAGTAATGAGAATGAGGGTCAGAAGTGGAAAAAGTATTTCTAAAGTGGTTAGTTGCCCCCAAACCACCATTCATATGAATGTTTTCATTAATTCTACCATGTTTCACTTACTTGGAGTTGCTTTTGACAGGAAGCTGAGACTTGAACCCGGACGACTTCGGCTCCTTGCCGACCATCTCGTGACTGGTCTACTAGGATCACTGCTGTAGATCGTCAGCTCAGATCTCAGACTGGGCGACCTGTGGTAACGGAAGCTGTCAGGTGTCATGGCCGCCCTATAGCTTGTAGGGCTAGATTGGTATTGACGAGTGCTGAAGAAGCCAGAGTCGTTTATAAACTTTATCAAAGGGGTCTTGCGTGACACGACGGTTGACGCACTTGTCATTCGGTTTGTCTCTTCTCTAGCTTGACTAGAAAGTGCGTCATTACTAATTTCCTCGCTACTTTCTTCGCTACTTTCCTCGCTAGAAGACGAAGACTTCTTTGCGCGCACTTTGGTGTTTTTTGTACGAGACAATTGCTTTGTCACTGGAGAGGACTTTTTCCTTGCCGTGTTAGCATTATTTGAAGTTGTTTTTCCTCTTCGCTTTCTTGGCGGATTGGTTTCTAAAACTGTCAACTCCTCTGTTCTCATATTTGTGTGCTGGGGTAACGCCCCGGCCCGCCTTCTTCGCCTTCTTAGTGGTTTATCTCCAGAGACCGGCCGATTCTCTTCCCTCACACTTGACACCCCGCTCATGCTACTGTCAACTCTGTCCCGTTGAGGTCTCTCCCTGCGCTTGCGCACTCTTTTTGTCCTGCTTAGAAACTCATTAGCAGAGTCATCAGCATTGTTTACATTCTCCCTAGATTTCTTCTTTTGCTCCTTGGAAGATCTCCTTGATGATGACTTTTGTATTTTGCCGGTATTTAAAGGGTGGTTTTCTAGAAATGACAACCGACGAAGTAGAGCCCTAAGACTCGGTTCTGACTTTGCTCGTGCTGCCGCTGGTTGTTTCATAATCGACCGCGTGCTCAGGCGCGATATCGTCCCAGTACGCCGCCCGCTAAGTCGAGAGGCGGCATTGCTGCGTCCCTCGTGCGCGATATTCGTGTCAATGAAAATTGTAGTTCGCCGCCTTCCTTTGCGGCGCATGTTTGGCTCCGATTGAACCCGCGTTGTTCTCAGCTGGTTTGGAGCTGACGCTACTACGATGCCACGGCTTTTCTCGTGGCTCCTGCTGGACATAGTGTTTACCTTTCGTCGCTTGAACCTTGAGGGGATGGGTTCGTCTTGGATGCTGTACCCCCCGTCACTCTGGTTACTCCAACGAGCAAAATGCCGAACGGTGACGTAAGACCCTCGACTCTGCGCACTTGATGTGGCCCTATCTCGCGTGTAGACATCGCTAAAAGAGTTTTCTCGACTGACGTTGAAGGAGCTGTCAGATTCGCTCTCTTCTTCAGAGTTGTTAGCTTTACCTTTTTTGACCAATACCTGTTTCATTCTGTATTGATTCCTATTGAGAATGTAAGATGGAGTATCACTTACGTAAGACTTTGAAGTCTCAGGTCTTTTTTCCGTTCTTATTGAAGACTTGGAGGCTACGGTCTCCGGTCGCGAGGGGGGGTTGGTGGGGATGGTGCTTATGCTCTCTGCCACACTGGTGGCATAACCGGTCGTGTAGACTGACTGGGTTGGGCTCACTGCAGTGGTGGTGGAGGATATAGTGCTGTCATCAGACAGGTCGTCCTCCTCGTCACTCGTTTGTTCCACCTGGCTAGTGACGTCAGAATTGTTACTCGTGCGCGTAGCTCTACTCTTCGTGGGCTCAGGCGTTGAGCTAACGCTACTCGACACTTCACTGGATTCATTGTCTGACTCGTCTTTAATCGACGAGTTATCTTGCTCGTCTTTTGTGGACATGTCTTCATAATTAATTCGTTCATTTGTGTCCTCTTCATAATGAAGTTTCTTGACAGGAGTTGGAGCGGCCCTGCTGGGTCCGTTGCTCCGACCTTCAGGGTTGTTTCTCACTGCTTCACGCTCAGGTCGAACAATCTGATTTACGTTCCCTTTTCCAGATTGATGCTTTTGTTGCCTTAAAGTGGTAACGTTCACGTTTTTCTTTAACTCCTCGAGTTCTGACCCTCGTGACAGCCGACCAACCGAACTCTTTCCATCGCCCTCAGTTCTCACCGGAACACTTTTCAGGCTCCGTCGTTTAGAGTCTTCCTTTTCAAACTGCTTTTGAAGTTTTTTGACATTTTTTGAGGTTAAAGGAGGATAGGATTTCGTTGCCATAGCAGTGGAGAACTCCGCCCGTCCTCCCCAAAAATGTTTACCGATTAGTCGTTGCAGAAAAAGACTTGTCGCTTGTCGAATCGCTCAGCACAGTAGAGGTGATTGGTCGCCAGACAACCTTTCATGGCTCACCACCTGCAGAACAGTCACAAAACACAGCTTACTATAACCTGCAAGAACTACACTGTTTAGTGAACTAACAAAAACAAGAATGGCTCCCGATAACTATCTTTTTGCCTAGTCTCCTAGTACCCAGATCCTGCAAGGCATCTTACCGAGCACTTTCCTGGGGTCGAGGCTGGTTGGATAAAAAAATAATCACAATTTTAATGATTCTAACAATAAAAAAATAATGATAATAAAAGATAATACAACAAGGACTTTTTGATGCAATGGTAACAAGCAAGATAGGACACAAGAGCAACATGTGATGAAAAACCTTGCTGGTACATTTTATAACAAAATTAAGAATCTTCAGTGTAAATCAAAGCTTTGCTGGTTATAATGTTTTCCTTGTACTTGCAATGTCCTGGACTAAACTGTGTTACATGCAATAGCTTAACTGTTTTTGTTTTTTTAATCTCTACAAAAATGAACATCTTGAGCTGCACTGTAGAGACACATAATTTTTAATTTTAAATTGACATGCATTTTTTAGTCGGTAGGTTTTCTTGTGAATAAATATTAACAGTTGAATACTTTTAACAAACGTTTTAGTATTGCGCCTTTTCTTAAAACTGTTAAATGTAGTTTTATCTATCTACATTTTATATATTGCTGATCACCGGTTAATATAAATTAATACCAGCGGGTCTTATTAATCAGCTGACCGGTTTTTATCAGGGCAAATAAAGTACTTATTATTATTATTATTATTATTATTATTATCATTATTATTGAGGCTAGTGGTTCGCTACAAGTCTGCGCAGGCCTCAAGAGTGGAAGCGAAGCCGCAGTCCACGCCATGCACTCTATATTCGAA